>JBCJKH010064030.1:0-11010 GCA_039877255.1 Loriculus beryllinus
GGGAGGGACTCGTTCATTAGAGACTGCAGTGACAGGACAAGGGGTAACAGGTTATGACTTAAACAGGGGAAGTTTATATTGGATCTAAGGAAGAAGTTCTTTCCTGTGAGGGTAGTGAGGAACTGGAATGGGTTGCCCAGGGAAGTTGTGATTGCTCCATTCCTGGTGGTGCTCAAGGCCAGGTTGGACAGGGCCCTGTGTGAGATGGTTTAGTGTGGTTTGGCTTCAATACTGCACAAAGCTAGAGAGCATACAGGAAAACAACCTGTGCCTATCATTATTACTTCTGGACAGAGAAAAATAATATTAAATTTCCATGCTCGCTTTCCTTTAGGATTCTTTTAAAAGAGAGACTTTTTTTTTTTTGTGGCAAGCCTAAAAAGCATTCTAACACAGTATGATTATGTTATGAGAGTCTGAAAAAGTTCTGCAGAGTAATTGCAGACAGAACATGTGAGACAGCAAACCAAAATGAAATTTATAAATCAAAAAATAGAGATAACTTGTGACTTTCCTGTGTCTTCTCAGCAAAGTTTGTTACCTGGCTGTCTCCAACCATGATTTCGATTTGAATGTAAATTGTCTGGTGGCTTACTTCTCAAGAAACAAGTTTTCTTCTAAGGTGAAATTTTCATTAAGTCACCCAGTAAAGCAATCTGTGGAGAGCACCTCTGCAAGAGAAGATCACCTAATATGGAAAACAATTCATGAAAAGACTGTTGCAAGATGACATTTTGTAACCATAGATCTGAAAAATAAATATGTATAGTAGCACAAGTGGAGCCCTAATGGGTCACACACATATGTCTCTGATGGGCCATCTCTAGACTTTTCAGTCATCCATTCTGAGAACAAAACACTGGCTAACATAAGACACAGCTTTCATCACAATCAGACAAGTGAACCCACAGAATTCCTGCAGAAACCTGAAGCTCAGAGAAGTTAAGGGCTGGAATTATGTATCCCATTCTGAACTCCCTAGTGATATTATGTGACATGGAAAGTATCACTGATGGCCAGATTTTATTTTTTAAATAAAATCTTATAATGTCATGTAAAGTCCAAACTACAGAGTGTTAAGAAAACACTTATGTGGGGTGTGTCCTAAATTATGTGTGCTTGGACTAGTTGGCCAAAAATAGATTTCTGGTTCTGCATTTCCAAATTAAGTTGACATATATTTAGAGTTGAATATCCAGAGATAGCCCAGAACAGAGACTCCTTTTCTGAACTTCTGGACTAGGTTCCATGTTGTTTTCTGACTTTGATCTGAATCCTGTAGATAAATGTTTATTTACCCAGTATATCTGAGAACAGGATTTTCACACTCTCTGTGTGAAGTGGCACCTACAACTGACAGTTCCTATATCATATGCACAATGTGATGCTAAATTCCTTGTGAATATTCTTTAAAGCTTATATAATCTGTTACTTCCCTTTCTGAAGTCCCTTCCAATCATCTTTTGCCTTGCATTTTAATTCCTGCAGTCAATTCTGGTTTCTGTTTTATGTTTTTCTATTTGTGGCTGATTGTTTCAACAACTACAGTTCAATGGTTTCATTTAAACATGAAGTATCTTTGCCTCTCATCCTCAAATCTAATTCTGATTCAAGATGTGGTTGAAAATGAAAGCTATGATACCCCAAGTGTAAAGCAGATAAAGAAATATGAACACTGAAATAATTTAGGAAAATAATCTTTATATAAGCACTTTGCTGTGGCTTGAGTTGTGCCATTATGCGTATGCTTTGGACCCTAAGGTCTGTGCTGTGAGACCATAGCGGATTTACCCAGTAACTAAAGCATCACATGCTAAACAAAAAGCGTATGAAGACTTTAAATGCAAAGAGAGCACTTTTTAAGCCAGTATGAGAAAAAACAGTGCTGTTAATGCATTAAGGGTCCTGCAGCAGAGGTCATTTTTTTTAAAGTACTGCACGTATTTCTATGCCTACTGTATTTACAAAGTGTGCCTGATGAAAGAAAGATCATTAGATTTCTGCTCCATGGCCCATGGAAATTCTGTAGTGTTTCCTGAATATGTACCCTATTCTATACATACTCATCCCACACATTGATGTCCTACTGGTATATTTACTCAAGATTTGTAATGCTAGCTGAGCTACAGCAACCTATTAATCAAAGATGTCTTTTATGCTTAGAGTAATACAGATCTATCTGGAGTTTTAATCTGTTAAATTTCACCCAGACTTCACAATTTTCCCTCTGAAGTTTGTGAAGCAGAAAAAGTTTACTACATTTTTAAAAGCAGAATAAGAAATCATCATAGCTGTAGGTGTACAAATGCAGCTAAAATGAAGTAAATTTGTGTGAGTTAGCCTTCTGTCTACAATGTTATAAACAAACAGATAATCTAAGATGTAAACTCCCTGTGTAAATTTATTCTTGCATTAGGGTTTTTTTTTGCTTGTTTGTATTTTTTTTTTTTTTTTTGCCATAAGAGAGGTCATTTAACTCATTCCATCTCTCTTCTCTACTCTCAATACAGGAAGATAAATAGATAGACGGGTGGATAGATAGATAGATAGAAAAACAAAAGATATATTGTTTTCCGCTACATGTGAATATAAGAGGAGTTTGATATCATACAAAAGGTGCCCATAGACGGGGGAAAAGTAAAAGAAAAAAAAGGCAGAACAGATTTGATCAGATGGATTTGAAATTAAGCAACTAATGAGCATTTTAATTTTATAGGCAAAGGAAGCTGGAATGCTTGGAATTCTGCTTGGGAGTGGATGATGAATCAGTTGAGAGTTTATGTGTCAGATTATCAGGCAGACCAACATAGGTCATGTTGTGGTGTCTCTCACAGGCTGTCTGATCAAGAAAAATGATGAGGTCTTCAGTTAACTTGAAGAAGCCTTATATTTTCTGGCTGTGGTTGTTAGGTTATTATTTTACCACCCTGGTATCTCTGGAGGTACAATACAGCAGGGAACAAGCAATCCAGGAGATTTCTGGAGTACATTGATGATAACATGATACAGGTGATCAAGGAGCTGACAACAGTAGATGCTTTATTTAACCTCGCACTTAGAATATAAGGAAGAACTCATCTTAGGATGCATGAGGCTGAGGGAGCTGGCTGATGTGTGGAGATTTGGCTGAGAATGACTGGATTTGTGTGGCTGGAAGCTTTGCGGTCCAAGTCTGAGTGGGTGTATGGTGGTAGAATTACTAAGCCCAAGACAGGTGGCATGATCCTGGGAAAGGGTGAGCAGTAGGAGGGAGCTCAGTGGAACCAGGTTTATTACAGCTCTTTTGGGACCTGCTTGCATATTTAGTAACATATCTGACTGAATGATTCTGAAATATTTCAGCACAACTCCAAAAATGTGTTTGTGGATCCTGACAGGTCCAAGACTTTTACTTGGTTCTAAATTGCTGAGCCCTATTAGAAATACTAATGCTTCTGGACAGGAGTAGAAGGCCTGCAGGTAATTCAGGAATGTTAGCGCTGCAGATTAAGTGTCTCTCATTTCAGTAAAACTACTTAGCATGTACTGAGGCTTGGACTTACGTGCCTTAATGGTAGCGGGACATCTACATAATTTCTATGTCTTTTTGAAGCTATAACCTATGATCTCTTGAGTGTAAGTGGTTGTGTGCACACTCACTTTCATACACTTATTTGTATTTCTTCCATCTGACTCAGTATTAAGTTCTGCTTCTAATGCTCATGACCCTTCAGTTATTTTCATCATAGCCTTCATGCTCAGCAGTGTCTTGATAAAATAAATCCACCTGGAAGGACTATTATTTCTCCTTGTGGCACTGCTGCATTGTATACCTCATTTGGTGACTGCGAGGAGTTACCATCTAAATCTGCTTCCATCTCCCTTACTGGAGAGCTCCCTTCTCCTGCTGTCTGGAACGTATATTCTGTGTAATCAGAACCTCCATCACTAGCAGGCCTGCCCAACAGTCTATGTGTGATTTCCCTGCAGGTTGGCAGCAAGGAAAACAACGAGGAAGACTTCAAAATGTAAGATGTGATTTTATTAAATGTGTTATTTTCAAGATGCATCTGTTAGCTGTATTAGAAAAAAAAGCATTTCTAATTTTTAGTGATAATACTCTATTTTGTAAGATCACTATCCAATTCTTAATCAGCCTGAGCTGTGAATATAACAGTTAATTCCTGTCACTGACAAATTTAGTTCCAGTCAATTTTCCCTAGGAATCTTGAAGAGATACTGCTTTGCATTGCATTGGTTTGACTGCCATGCTTTTTCTTCAATCATCTCTCTGTATAGTCCTCTCTGCAAAACTCCTTTTTGCTCACTAAAATCCTTCAGTCGTTTGTTTCCGTCATTAAGCTCTTGACCACTAGACCTAGACATGACCAGGCAGTGCAGCCCTCCCTCTCCTGCATTGAAATGCCTAATGTATCTTGATTTTCCAGGTCAACAGTCATTCTTTTTCCACTATAGTCTAAATCCTCGTCCAAAACTGATTGTTCATCAGTTTGCTGAGCTTCGCTGCCAAATCTTTTGCTATTTTTTTCCAAAACTATGGCATTCTTTGAATCTGTTCTTTTTTTGCTTGTCCAAGGGGAAAAAAAAAAAAAAAATGAAAAGAAAGGACCTTTATCATGTAAGATTTTAAGAGCTTCTCAGCGGGGCAGAGAAAAGAAGCAAGGAGTGAGAGATGTAAAAACCGCGAACTAATCAGCAGTGACAAATGAAACAATTGTTATCATTCCATGTTGTACTGATGGGACTTGAACCAGGATCACCTTCAAACCCGCTGTTTCTCACCTAGCAGACCACCTGGCATGCCGCTATTTATCCATACATAAGCAGGATGATGGGCTGAAGAAATAGTGCTCAGATTTGAATCTGAAAGGGAACTGAAATAACAAATTGGCAATATTTATTCAAATATAAGTATCACTGAAAATGTGTGCAAGTTCAGAGTATCTCCCAATATTAGTTTCTTTTAAATCTAATTATTTTGCTTTCTTTCTTTCAGCAATATTCCTAGTGAGTTTTCTTCTCTTTTAGAGCAAATTTCAATAAATATTTAATGCTCCAGCTATTTCCTAAACAGCATGTGTGCAGATGCAGAAACAAAATATCTTGCATTTACCATCTTCTACATTTCAGTGTTCTTCTCCCTTTCCCTCTTACTTATCTGCTTTTCCATTTGCTCAGTGGTTTTCCTCAAGGCATTTTCTAGGTTAATATCTACGTCTGTCATGGGTTGTGTACTGAGATGAACATCATGCAGTACATTTTGCATTACTTTGCTGCTGCTCAAGTCAAACAGTACCAGAAATTACTTTTCTCAAAGAGGGATTGGACTTTTTAGTTATCAGAAAAGTCTTCATTGGTTCCTGACTAGGCATATATTTATTTCCTAAAACCAATTTTCAGTCACAGAGCTCACTCATTTCCATAGATATAATAGTTCTTAATCATTAAGATGAAGTTGAATTTTCCCGTGTGTATGCTCCAGGGCGATTTCAACATTTTAGGAGTTTTCTGAGCTGCAGATACTTTTCTGCCCAAATCATCAGCCACTCCTGGTGTGAAGTTTCTCTTCAGTCTCAAGACCGACCTGTCATTTCTCCTTGCCCTTTCCACGTGGCAGTGACTGTTGGCTGTTCCGCCTTTTCTAAACTGCTCAGTGCTGCAGGCTTCCTTCCTTTTAAGTTTTTTTAATTCTTTTGTTTCAGCTTACTTTCTGCAGCATTACCTATTGTCCTGTGCTCAAACTTTAGAGCTCTGTTGACTATTGCTGTTATTATAATTTGGCAGTCCAGCATTCAAACAACATTATACGTACTTTAGTCATGTTCATTGTCCTAAAGAGTTCAAAGTGTAATTAAAACAAGGCAGAAGGAAGAAGATATTTAGTAAGACTTGATGAGAAACTGCTTTGAGAAATGGACTTAAGAAAATATATAAGTTAAGACAGGATTTCTTTGGAGAGAAGAACTGGACAGTGTAAAAAAATAATGAAATCAGCAATCAAATGAGGAGAAGAAATAATAAAGATCAGCTGAGAAAATAAAAATGCAGTTATAGATAGGCAGTGTAATGAAATGAGAGCGTCATGGTGGTATGTTGCAGGTCTGTCAACAATGACAGGCGTTTCAGGAAAATAAGCAAAAGGTATGAAAATCAGAATAGTAAGAGTGCGGTCAGATGCTGATAAGACTGTTGATAGATATATAGATAATGTAAGCATGAAGGCGATATAGGTAGCTCATCACCAGCCATTCTCTTCTTCCTTCTGCCTCCCTGAAGGTTACCACCCCTTACCTCCCCTCTCGAATTTGCTGCTATAGCTATACATGCAGCTGTCCCAGCCTGATTCTGTCAAAAGAATTTGGTTTTTAAAACCTACTAAAACACTTCTCTGCAAGGGTTTTACAGATCAGATCATTCTGACAGAACTAGGTTAAGGAGCAGTTGTGCTTACAGGTCTGAGGGAGCACTTACCTTGTGGAAGGAACACAGGGCAAAATTTAGTGCCTGTGCTCTAAATAGGATAATGTCTGTTAATAGGCTAACAATAGAATAATATTTGATTAACAGAGGAGATAAATATAACTCAATTTCTTCATAACAAAGAACAAAAAAGGAAAGAGGATCAACATGAATTTTAAGGCATAGAAGCAGAGGTTTTAACCAAAAGAGAGCAGGCCACTAGCAATGGCATAAAATCTGGGAGATCTGAAAAAGGAGAAGGGACGTACAGCTCACCAAAGTGCACAGCTGTTTGGGATTTATGCATGGTGTGTCTCTTCTTTTGGGAAAAATACCAATGTGATTGCACGTAAGAAGGGCCTCCTTGCAACAGATCTGTACAAATGGCTACTGTTTAGACAGGCAACCCTAGTAGTGCCATACCTGACATGTTGTGATTCCATTTCTGCCATACTGCTGCTTGCTCAGTTGGTTACAAAGGGTTGTTTTAGAAAATTTTTATGAAAGAAAAATTGATGAAGCAATTGTTCTGGTTCATCTACTGGCTATATAGCAGCCCTGTACTATGTATCATTCAGTATGTGTAATCAATCACGCATGACCCTGTGTGGTTTATCCACCTCCCACTGTGTTCACCTTTGCAATCTTCATCTATTCCGTACAGAAAGCAAGGCATTTTATAAAATGCTGATTCTGAAGATCTCCTAAGTGTCCTCTGGGAAGGTGCATATCTTCCTTACAACATATCAGGCCCTCATGTGTACTGTCACTGAGGATGAAGAAGGAAATTACAACTTCATCCTAGATTGCATTGTGCTAGGAAAGCACTTCTGAGACCTTCATCCTCCTTAATATGCCCTCTTCTTCACTGTGCATCAAGACATATCAGACTCAGTTTGTATATGCACTGGTGCCATCGTTAATGGAACAGCAGAAGACAATAATTTTATCATTTAATATACTCCACAGCCCATGTACAAAATGCTTTATATATCATATAACTCAGTTAAATCTCATCCAATTCTTCCAAGCCTAATAAAACCACAATCTTACCTGCAGCTTTACAGTTTGCCAAGCTTATGCTTCTCTTTTCTTCCCTGAGGTGCTGTAGCTGTTTAATAAAAAGGTCACAAACAATATTTCCTAGCAACAATGAGTATTTTCTTTAAAAAGGCTACATAATTTTCAGTGAAACTGTTAGAAAGAGCAACAGCTCCCCTGACACTTCAGAAAGTCAGCCAAGAAACAAAAATACTAGGAACTTGCTTTAGCAGTGAACTTTAGCATGAGACTTAAAGTTAGGTGCTTATTTAAATACTTTGCTTTGGGATCTAGGAAAATCATAACTATAGAAAAAAAGGTCTTTTTTAATACTTTTAATACTTTAATAGTTAAGATAGAAGTTTCATAATCACTTTAATGCAACCTAAAAGGAATGAGGCAAGCCATCTGTCGTGGTTTAAACCCTGCCACACAGCTCGTTCACTCACTCACCCTCTGTCCCATCTCCAGCCATTCACTCCTTTTGGGCTTAAGAAGTGAGAGATCCAGGGACCTAATTGGTATGAAAAAAAAGTACCCAACTTGTGCCTTGCAGCCTCCCTCCATCTTTCAGGTTGTTTTTCAGCCTGATTAGTTCCTTGGTCCAGCCTAGCATGCGATGTGGATTCAAAAGGGTGGCAAAGGTGTGTCATCCAGATTAGAGGAAAGAGAAGAGAAACTCTCACTTACGTTAGAGTAAAGCAATTGTGAAATTACAGTTACAGAGATAACCTGTATATACATGTTTGGTTATACTATAAATATACAGGATTTTGGGATAAACACTGGACGCAGTTTTAAGCAAAGGAGAGATATATATAATTTACTGCAATGAATAAGAGTCCACTGGGAATTTATTATGTATTTTCTGAAGCAGCTTTGTATGCACCCAGTAGACTATAATAGCTTCTTCTAAGAAGCTAATTGGCCCCATCTAAAGAGGTGGTAATTTCCACATGGAAAGTTGTCTCTGGAAGGCACTGATTATGTCACGTCTGGGTAAAAGACTGGCTAACCTTTTCCACTTCACAGTATGAGAGGTGTAAGAAAGCCAATTACAGAGATAGTAGTTAAACATTTGCTTTTCAAATTGCAGAAGCTTACAAGATAGCTAGGAATCAGTCATACATATGTAAGGAGGTTGTTACATTTAAATTAAGACTTTTTGATATTATTTCAAGTGAATTCAAGACAGCTTTTTCTCACTGGGTCAGTAGATGAAGGAGACATGAGCAAGGTATTTTCAAAGGTTAAATACTGAGGTGAATGGATTATTTTTTTTCAGATGTCAAAGCATATGCAGTCATTAAAGTGAATATCAATATAAAGACAACTGTGGTAACTGACAAGTTTACATCAGCTATAATAACTGGCATCTAAACATTTATATTAAAGCTGTGGCTGAAGGGAGTGTTTATTTGTTAGTGCATGCACATAAGCAAGAGAGAAAACATGGATTATGTAGGCAAGAAATCTTTAGTGATCCTGGGGAAGAAAAGGTAAGCAAACACTATCTGAAGATATCAGCCTTGACCTACAGTAACTGCACTTTTCAAACTCCCGTTGCCTCTTCTCTCCCAACTGTGCCAAGCTTCCAGACAGTGTAATTATGTGAGCAAGCATTCATCAAGGACAAGACTGAGCCTATCACTTTCATTGTCCACTGTTGCTGCAAGAAGCCATTAGAAATTAAACTAACACATTAAGCCCTTGAACATTTTAAATCTTTGGTCTGAAATTACTCTCGCTAGGAAATAAATGAGTGTGCAAATGTACACTAGAGAGGGAGGAGGAGGAAGTAAGCCATGATTTAACACCTGCCTTAGCATCAGAAAAGATTGATTACTTCAGGTACATTCTAAGAGTCTGTATATGCTCACTAGGGCTTTGGTCCAGCAAAGCACTTGCACTGCAGTATAGACATTAAGCTAAATAAGCACCTAAAAGTCTGCTGAATCAAGGCTGAAAGTGGTGCTATGCATGGTATTTGAATTCTGCCTTTTGTAAAGCCTAGTGGAAATTCAACTTTTTCATCCCTGTATTTCAAACCAAGTAATTCTCTTCGTTTGACCAAGACACTGGCTTTTCCAAAGGCAGTGTCAGTGATGTCTTTGGTCTTGGACGCTTTAGATCATGTTGGATCTTCTCTATTCTAAACAGCATATCAGCTTCCTTACATTGCTTGAATCTTTAAGGAGTTAACTAAATCTGAGAAAAATCATAGTTTTCCAGTGATAGAGATCTGTCAGACTGTGATGTTCTATTGCAGCTGAGCTTGGCTTCCTGGCAGGTGGTGATCTCAAGGGAAGCTGGAGTTTTCCCTGGACTGCTTGAGTTCTTTGAATTTGTTCCAAATGGACATCAGACACCACCACTCAGGGTGAATCCCAGCTCTCTATAAGATCTCATAGCATCATGAATAATGTCAACAGAGAAAACACATGCATGAAATAAAAAGCAAACAAACAGGATTAAGAGTTCAAAACAAATGGTCTTGACCTTGCAGGAAGGTGAAGTTATCTACTATTTAATATTCATGGTGCATATTAGTAAAACAGTGGCAGGTTAAGGCACCAAATGCTGAAGAATAAGATTTTATCTTAACTAATGCATCTTTTTTACCAGATAAAATACAAAGGGGAAAGTAGGTCGTACATTCATTTTTCATTATCACCTTCAGGCTTCTCTTTGTTCTTTCTCTCTCTTTTATACTATCCCGTGTTCTAACCCCCATGTAAACTCTGATAGATTATGTCAGCGCATCACAGACCGCTGCTGACAAGTTGCTATCTATGTTCATCCTATGTTGCTCTGCTTCTTTCATTTTCAGAATAGTGCTTAAGGGCCAATGAGCATGAAGGAATGTATGTTTGCAAAGCTTGGCAGTGTTAAGTATTCATATACAGCTAAAATTTGACATCCTCAGAACAGAGCATAAATCAGGGAGGAAAAAATAAAAGGAAACAAAGAAAAAGAAAATCCAAACCAAAACCAAAACCACCAAACATCCCACACTCCCCCACTAAAGCCAACCAGGGATATAAGCAATTTAATTCTGTATAAGATGTGTTTGTTAATATCTCTGCCTTTTTGCATTTATTTTACCAATGCTATTGTATGATCAATGGCATGCATCAGGACTTCAGTTCTGCTTAATGCCTGAGATAAGTATGCTGGTTTTGCTGTGGACAACTTTATGGCATAGGCTATTACAGATGGCAGAATAAAGATTCCCATGACCATCTCAAGGGTTTTACCTGCAAGTCTGTAGCATGCATAATTTTTCTTAGTTTTCTGCTACCCCCAGAGTACATCTTACTAGCAAAACCCACCTGATATCCTGCTGTAAGAAGAAGAGCATTTTACAGCTGTGGGAGAGACACAGTATGATTCCTGAGAGTGCTGGTTTCGGCCAAAGTAAAGGAAACTTAATCCAGTGTTTTCATATCAAATGAAAGACAGCAAGGGGACTCTTGAATGCTGGCCAAGACTCATGGGTTCATTGTGCTA
>JBCJKH010064031.1:2858-17073 GCA_039877255.1 Loriculus beryllinus
CTGAATTTGGCCCTTTTTAATGCTCTTTATGCTATGATTATTTTTCCTTTAACTTCTGTATTTTTTTCCAAACATTAACAATAGTCTTTATATAATTCATTTAAAAGCTTATAAACCTTTTCCTTCTGTTGTACAGATTTGATGTGTCAGTTTTCCCTTCAGTACTGAAATACAGGGCTCTATGCAAGGTAGTCCTTTTGTTCAGTTAATCATCTACTTGCCTTTCTATAAAGGACTCTACTGCACTTTCAACATTAGTATTTCAAAAGTCCTTTTCACCATTTTATTTTTTTCCAATTCTGGTTGATTATCAGAGGTCTTTCTGAATAGCTATAGTCCATGGCTTTGCAGTCAAAAAGTTCAATTACTCTAGTCACTGTCATGAATCTAGATAATTTACAGAGATCTCACTTCCCAGTTAATTCACTTCCTTTTCAGCAGAACTCTTCCAAGTTCTGTGTACATATACCAGCTGTGATTTGCATGAATACCACATCTCCAGCAGGTTTGGGGAAAAAAGAAGCAAGAAAAAGGACATTATATATGTCCCTGGTTGAAATACAGTATTTCTGATTTATTGCATATTCCATATTTGAGTCTTGTTACATCTGTGCTAATTCAATTCAAAGTTGAAATTATGATTTTTGTTTATTTTCATAATACCATTTTTCTTATTCCAGCTTTTACATGGTTGTATAGAAAATAAGCAGAGGACTGCAATCCTCTATTCAGAGAGATTTTTAACCATTTAGGTCAATTTATTCTCTAATTTCCAGTGCAAACGGAGTAGTTGGAGACCAAAGGGAGACATGGTTTGACAAGGTGTAATTTGGAGTACAATGGAGAAAAAAAGAGAAGCATTCCACAGAAAGTGGGAAATAAGTTACCCCTTCCTGTGGGTAAGAGAAAGTAATGAAGAAAACCCCAAACAACTGTGATTCGTGAGAACATTGGAATCATACTTTCTCCTAGAGCTATTCATCAGTGGTACAGTTAACATGAAAACAATACCTGACTTTGCAAACTTGACAGATGGAACTGTTGTAAAGCAGAGTGCTTCCTGCACTAATCGTGGTAATATTATTAAGTATTTCAATGTTTATTTAGTCCACTCTCACTTTCAGATATTCCTCCCCATCTCCTAAGCCTTTCTTTCATTTTGAAAACATTTATGGACTTTGCTCTGGAGGTTCTCAGAAACATCTACCAATAAATCAAAATTAATTTACTGGTTTGTAGACAGATACTTAGGAACTGTATGGCCAACTGCTCATGTTTAGAGTGTGTCGCACACAATGCAATATCTAATTGCGCAGCTGAATAACTTGAATCCATGTCCAAAACTGTGTTTTCACATTCATAAAGTAACAACTGTGAGATAACCGCTCAATCTTCTGTAATCTTATATTGTCTCTACTCCTGGCAGTTGTTAATATAGATATAACTTTCCAAAACTCCAGCTAATTCAAAAGTTATTAAGAAGTAGTCTAAAGGGCATATGCAACCCAATATGTCTGAGATTGAAGCATAATCCACAGAAAATATAGGAAACGTTTTACATGTGTACATAAATGAATATATTCATTGTCCAACCTGTATTTTTAAAACATATATTTTGAAGCAGAAATCCCATATTTAAAAACCCACAATAATGAGACTAGAACATAAAATGCTTTTATTGCTGATAAACATTAAAACCTCAAAAATGGCAAAACAAGTAAAGATAAAATTAATAACTCTTTAGCCTGTAATACCAGGCTAAAGAAGCAAAAATCTAATTTTCAGTGGCCATTTCACAACAGTCCAAGAGTAAAGAGGTATTTCAAATTATTTTCTTTCTATTATTTGTCCACCATGCATTTTTTCTTTTAGATATTACAGCTATCGTATTACTATTTAAATATTTTTGTCTGTTCCTGTTTGCTTGTGCTACAGTAAGAACTAAGGATTTTCATATTTTAAAATGACAGAAACTGTCTGGATACATATTTACCCAGTAAACACCTTGCAGAAATACATATTTAAAGTGCAAGATTTACCAGATCTTTTGCTATTCAGTCAGAATTAATTGATCTGTTCAGGGCACAATTAACTGTCTTTCCAGATCTGTTGTTGCCTTTTGTACCAACTGTTCTGCAGAAGGCAGCTTATGCACAATATAAGGATTAGGAGAAGAGCTAGTAAAAAGAGCCAACAGCAACTTATAATACAATGAAGCATTGAGAAAAGGCTTTTTGCTGCTCAGTAAAGAAGAATAGAGTTATGTAAAGTAAAAGATTTCAGACAGCCTAAAGAAAATAGTAAGAATGATCTTATATAGAAACCAACACAAATTATTCCACTTTTCTCATTTCTATTGAAGGAAGTGGGTGGAAGAATTTAGTTTTGTCTGGATCTTGAAAAATGTTCATAATTGGGCTCAATAAGCATAGAAAAAATGCTAAGAATGAGCATGTACCTTCCTTCCAAATAAGATTAAAAACTTTAGATTTTTTTTTAATGGGATTTATGCTGACAAAATTTTGTAGCAGTCCCAATACACTCACAAAGTGTTATGGATTTATAACATTAGGCACAGAGGATTTTAGGTCTTGTTGAAGTTAAAGGGGAGAAGTGTAAATGAAAAAAAAACATTTAAAAATTGCGTGTATGAGAGCATTGTGCAGATATACAACTGGAATGCCTGTTCTAATAATAATTCAATTCACTCAGCCTTGAAAATAGATGTTAATTATGAATGATGAATGTTTCTTAATTTAACCAGTTCACCTGTCCTGTTAAATTTCTTTCACTTCGGAATAGGAATAAAGTATTGACAAAATATCCACAGTAGGTAAACCAGAAGCAGTAAATTATGGGAGCTAAAAACCCCCCAAAACTCTGTTAAGAAAATAACTTCTTGTCCATAGGGAAAAGCGCATGCTTGTAGAGGAATTACCAGATTATCCAAACCAAAATATTATTAAATCATGACAGTCTTATGTTACGTTTTATTTTCATTAGTAAATGTACCTCTTGTAGTACATGCTACCGCTGACACAGGCATCGATTTTACTTGGTTTTTGATGTCAAGAAAACACATTTGCCAGCCTTACCCATCCTAGACTTCTGGAGGCTTGCTGGTATACGTGTAAGTTATTGTGTGAAATAGAATAAGGCAATCAAAACTCTGAAAATTCCACTCAGGGGATCATGCGTGTAAAAGGAAGGAAAATATAAGATATTACCTAGAATGGCCTCCTGACCTCGCCTTAGTGGTTATAATTTCATTCTTGCCTTGTAAACCCAGGACAACCCATTTCCTGAAAGATACTTTTGTTGTTGTTTTGGTTTTTTTTTGGAACAGTGAGGTGCTTGGATTTGGGGTGAAGTTGGCTTTTTTGGCTGCTTTTCTTGCTTTCTTTTAATATGCATGGTCACTGTACTGTTCACCAATACGCTGAGAAAGTACACAGACCATAGCTAAGACAATATGGAAATATAGGTAGGTAACATAATAATTCACCAAGATTTGTTACAGTTGATTCCTCCTGTACTCATTATGAAGGGAACAGAATTCTCTGATGCTAAGCCTCTTAGTGCTGGTGTTTACATGACTACCATTAATAGCAGCCTTTTAATTTTTCTCATTTTGTCTGCTTTTAATTTCTTGGTGCAGATGTTCCCCTGTTTCTGTCCTTGTCTTCCTTAGTTTCTGAGAAATGCTCTCTGGATGCTCATAACCTCACCTCCATAAAACTGTGCTTCCTCTCTGTTCATGTACCTCAGTGCTTGATTTCTGCATGTTCCTGTAGGTGCTTTGAAATTGTAGCCCTATTCAACATGTGCTGTTTATTTTTTGAAGTTTCAAGAAGGAAGTGATAAACCAAATGAGCTAGAATAAGAGGGAAGGTCAGATAACACACAGGCAATGGACTCATATTCCTTTGTCTTGCTGTAGTAACTATTCTTGGTAATAGGAATTGCATTTTATTCTTCATAATTGAACCAAATGGATTATTTGGTGTAATGGAAGGAAGTGAACACTTCTGACTGAGATGGTCTAATTACAAACATCACATGGGAGATATTAAGAAACCTTTCTGGAAGACTTGTGGCTTTTGGATGGACAAGGAAGTACCATTACTCCAGTACATCCTAGACCATTAATATTTTCTAGCAAGCATCAAAAATAAAGACTCAGAAAAAAATAACATGCTACTTAAATAGATGTTCTGAAGATACTATATTACTGTGAAATCAAACCAGCAGGAGTTTCTGGTATAATGAATATTTAGAATTTAGGCTACGTGGCAAATTATGGTTAAATCAGACAAAATAAGTAAGGTATCATTAAAGCTTCAGGCATCCAAATAGAAATCTAAGGCTGGTATTCAAGGAAAACACTGCATTGTCAGCCTCATATAACACCACTAGTGCAGGGAAGTCACTGGTCTTATTCAATGTTCTTGTTACACACATGCATAGTAGTGCATAACATTAAGCATTTGCAAACTAATAATTTAGCCTTTTTGAATGATAATGATTTTATCTGCAGTCTGGAAAGTTCTCTGTTTAGCAACATTATAGAAATTAAACATGTTTTTCTGTGTTCCCAGTAATTCTTTCAAAGAAAAACTACTATTAGTTGTTAATTTGCAATTAGTAGCTAATAAATTATGAGTTTTCTTCTCTGATGACATTAATTTTTTCAGTGAAATACATGCCCTTTGGGATTCAGACGTTTTTCTAGTAATGAGCAGTTTTCTCCCTGCAACATTTCAACCTTCTCATTGTAAAATCTGACTCCTATTAGAACCAGCTCTTTTAGCTCTGCAGATTCTTCTTCTCCAATTAAAGCTTCCTGTCGAGTAGACTAGATTCCTTCAGGAGGGAAATGTTAAAAGTCAGTGAATTATGGAGCATCATAAAGCACACAAAAGCCTAAAAGTTGTTCCTAAAGGCTAACAAATTAAAATACTTTCTTGTATAATTATTGGTTGTGATTTTAGTTGAATACTCTGTAAAGCAATACCACAGTATAGTCCTCATGATCATTATGAAAGGTTGTAAGCAGCAATGAAGGAAGAGAAATGCCAAGAAGGATTTAGACGGGGGGGAGGAAAATAAAATTTAGCTTGGACAAATTCAGTGTAATATATGGGAAGATAATCCAAAGATATAGATAGTCAATAGATGAGAGATTTCTAGTAATCAGGCATGCTGGAAGAGATCTAGAGATCAGATGGATCACAAATTAGATATGAGATTTTAATATAATATGAAAAAGAAAAAAATATGTTCATTTATGTCTGCAAAAGGCATTGAAGCCGCAAAGTAAGTTTGTAGGCTTTACCGTATCATACCTCTGTGTTGCTGCTGATTTCTGTGGGAGGAGAATCAACTTATTTAAGGGGCTAATACACATAAAATTCTCTGAAATCAGTAAGAGTCCATACAATGATTTCTGAGATCTGTGAATGACTTTTTTACGTAGTTATGGGCCACTTCTCAGCAGAAAGGTATGATATGCTGCACATAAATTGAGAAGCTCCCATGCAGAATTACAGAGGCACTAAAAATGGATGTCTATGACTACATAAATACAGCTGTTTTATAACAAAAATGACGATCAAGAGAAAAAGAATAAATTTTGATTATAAAGAGGAAAAATAAGATTAAATTTTGAGTGCAATGTACAGTTATTAGAGGAATAATCTTACAAGGACAGCTTGAGGCCCATGGGCACTGAAACTTTGAATTAACAAAACAGAAAACTCATTAGGGGAAATGAGTGTAAACTGGCAGGAAAGCGGCCATGTCACAGTTTCACCATTAACACACTCACTGTTCTGAAGTTCCATCCTCCTTGTGCCAGCAGGGCTTTTAAGTGTCCTGATGGCAAGCAGGGATTCACCTGTAGCAATCAACTGCAAATATGTTTTTGTGTGACTACCAAAACTGCACCTATTGCAATCTGCTGAAGCTGCAAATTGCAGCTCCTGCTATGAATTTACAATGGCCATGAGTGCAGCCAAAGCAGGAAATCATTAATCTACACTCTAAATAACAGAGTGAAACACCTAAATGAAAAGCTTTTAGTATTGTTTATTTTTGCCCTTTAAAGCAAAATGTGTGCTAACTGGAGATGCCTCCATTACAGCTTTAGGTAAGAAGGGCTCTACACAGTGAGGAAGGGAGATAGTGAAAAAACACAGCTTCACATATTTTGCTAATATTTACCTCCTCAAAACAGCTGTTAAGTTTCTCAACTCCTTTTCCTTTTTGCTGGCATATCTAAAAGAGTTAATGATGTTAAAACTTTTAACCAATCAATGCAAGGTAAACTCAGTTTTTTATATTTTAGAAATGGCAGTTCAGTCGATTTACCTTTCATTTAATCTGCTGAGAAACAGAAGTTATACTTGAATAGAACTGGCCCATGCAAAATCAAATTCAGAGTGTTAGTAGATTGGACAAGGTTCAAGATGTCAGACCTGAAGGAATAAACTGCTACAGACACCTTATTAATGGAAGTTGTTGGGTTTTTTTGTTTGGTTGGTTTCTTAAGATAGGACACCAGATTCTGCATCAGGAGACATGAGGCTATTTCTGTCTGAGTAACTGATTTGCTGTGTGTCTTTGGGAGTTGCAGAGTAATGGTGAGAAATGCACACACTTAACAACAAGCTTGCTCCTTTCTGTAGTTCAAATGATATCATTTAGCAAGTGAAGAAAGTCCAGTCTTCATGCCATCTTTCACGCTTGTAAAACATATATCTCCTTGAAATTACTTAAATTATATTTTAAATTCAAACCCTCGATGCATCTATTCAAACATCACATTTTAAAAGTATTTTGACTTTGGTATGAAGGTTTCAGCACGTTTTAAAAATTAATTTGGTCTCATGATTATTGTTTTGAGCTATGTGGTCTATATGACCTATGCATAGTTGGACTGATAACCCACCTTGATGTGAAGGCAACTCCCACAGTCCAGTGATGCTCAGATCAAATCAGCCAATTGTGTGTAGGAATGCCAGTCAATTTGATCCTCTCTGCTCTTCCGTTATGCTGAGTTTTCTGTGAAAACCTTTTACAGCAGACAGTCCATCCTGTGAAATAGAAACACAAGCCTTGCCTTCAAGTGAACAGTGAGAAACAACTCGTTTTATTTTAAACAACCTGTGCAATTGCTTTCATCAGTTGGCAGTCTTATTGTGAAGTCAAACTATAGCTTTAGGCAGGTTATATAAAGTTACATATAAAGTACAGGACTACCAAATCATCTAAAGACACTTGTACAGCCTCCCTTCTAGAAGTTTTTTTCCTTTTTACATCCATGATAATAAAAGTACTAATGCTTACTTGCTTTATGCACAAAATCAAATGCTTAATAAGCTGAAGAGGTTTCATCTAGATTTCTCTAATTGCCAACTTCAGTTTACTTTTTATTTACTAGCCTTCCTATGGAAAAACAGTACACAGCATTTCTAAAATTGCAATAGACCACAGGAAAATCTGCTTCCCTGTACTGTTTTACAAAAACTTACTAGTAATGGCTTCTCATTTTGCGGTGACTATGAAACATATATTCCAGAAAAGCAACAAAGATAATATGGAGCTTATTTGTCAGGTATATTAGTCCCAGTATGCTGTCTCTCTTCATATAGAGTTTAACATCGTCATCATCATCAAACACCTTTAAACGGTAAATCTTAAGTGCTTATCATAAGAAATCAATATGTTTGCCCTCATTTTGCAGGTAGGGGAGCAGAAAATATGAATTAAGATCTTTCAGAAAGCCAATATCAGAGCTAGGAACCATGGTCAGAGTAATATTCTTTTTGAATCTTATTAACACATACACACTCTTTTGCAGGGAGTTTCCATACTGAAGTTTCTTATTCAGAGGCATCCTGTGCCAGAAAAATAACAACAAAAACAAAGAAACAAACAAGCAAAATGGATAAAAACATCTTCTGGGAAAGTAAGGGCTCGGATATGCAGTACAGTATTTGCCAAAACATTGTGGAATTCACAGCAGAAACCATGGGAATACAGGATATGGTTCATATATCCCAGGACAAATGGAAGGATATTCCAGATTGCTAGAAAAGTGTGCAGTACCTACAGGAATAGGCCTATCATATATGGATTTTTATAAATGTCAAGATCAACAACTTGAGTGGTGTCTGGATCAGAAAAAAAAACCAGGATCTTGTATTTCCTGATAAAAAGGTTTTATTCTAATCTCAAAAAAAAATGCAAATTGCTATTAAAACAAAAACAAAACCAAAACCAAAAACCTGCAGGAAGGAAATTAAAACCATTATTTCCCAAATAACTATTTTGGAAGAAAAAACTCAAGGGATAACTAAAGGAAGTAAGAATAGGCTGTCTTGCAATGGCCATTTCAGGTATACACTGAATAGAAATAAGACCTCTCGACTAGCATCTTTACACACAGTTATAACTGAGAAAATATTCCACTCAGAGACTGGCTGATCTAGCTATGAATAAGAACCCGATGAAGGTTGATTATTTTTATTCCAGTTATTATGGCAATGAAATTGGTTAACCAAAACCTAAAATAGGACAGTACTGTGCAAATTATTTTGAAGAAGTAAATGACAGAGGTACAATAGAAGACCATGACTGAGAAATACTGAATGATTACTTTAAAATCTAGAAATTAAGGGAAAAATTTATGATACTAATTGAAGTTTCATTAGATTTCCATTATAAGAAATAAAAGAAAAAACCTCTTTATTTCTCTAGAGACAGCTTTAGCAATATGAAATGAAGAAAAAAGGCTTAGTATCATTTGTGTCTCCTTCCCTTACAAGCATATACCCAATGAATTGGATTGCATTTTATATGGTAGAAGGATATTAACTAAATCACGGCAGATACCTAACTATTCATAGTTCCCTCTTAACAACAAAACAGAGGGCTGATGGGTTTGAGCACATGGATTTCTGTGCCAGTGAAGGCTGTAATCTTTTATGCACTAAGTAGAATGTTTATATTGCAAACCTGAAAGTGAGAATTAGAAATAAACCTTCAGATACAATTCTAATTTCTTCTGAGTCAGTTTGTCTGCTTCATACCACCATATGTGATTTGCAGACCTTATAAAAAAAAAAATCTTTTGCCCTCCACACTTGAGGAAATCCTTAAGTGATGAGAACAGCGTATTTGCTTCAATATTTAGAAAATATGTTGTTCAGGCAGAGCAATCGTGCTTTTTGACCCAAAATAAAATATTTGCAATAAGCTTTTGGCCAGACTTCTTTTTCCTATTTCATTACATATATTTTGTTTGTACACCTACAGCCCATAAACTATTGGTGTACACACTGGAAGTAGCTCATCACTACTAACTTCAATAAGACTGACCCGATTTATTATCAAAATTTAGACTAATAATCAGAGAAACAGGAAAAATAATAGTTTAAATGAATTCAGTTTTGCATTTTTGAAGAAAAAAATACTACATACTTAAAATTAAGCCTTACAACTCTCAGATCTGCAGAGTGTTATTTTGTGTGTGAATTTTCAGCAATCCTTGCAGATGTGAATGAACTGATCTTAAATAAAATGCGGGGCTCTTCATTACAGTGCAAAACTAATTGCAAAGTTGCATGGTTCAGAATCTACAAGTGCCTTACAGGCGTCATTTTCAAAAATACCTTATTTTCATAAAGGCTTGGATCTCAGATTGGCTTTTCAGATATAAACTAAACAAAAAGTCTCAGGATGTGGAAGCAAGAATTTGTGCTTTCAAAGCTCTTGTCTGGAAATAAATTTCCTGTTGGTGGATAGGGTGACATGCTTTTAGATGCAAAGACTATTTTGCTTATACAATGGCAGTAAAGGCTAGGTAGGTTTAGAGTAGGACTCAATACATGAATGTTTATTTTTTTAATATGTGTGGGTTTGAATGCTATGAGAAATAGGATTAACATACATAAAAATGTACCATAAAAATGTATCAAAATTAAATATCAATTAAATAAAATTGATTTTTTTCCTTATGAGCATAATAGGCTTCAACTCTGTTCTCACAGTCAGTTTGTCGCATTTCAAGCCCTCTGTCCTTTATGATGAAATACACTAACTTTCATGGTGCTCCGTAAAAGAGGAACTTGCTTTCCTTCAGTAAAATGAAAAATATAACCGTTCAATATAAATATATTCCTGCTGTATTTTCTATCTCCTCTTTTTTTCTTGTCCATCAGCTTTTATTTATGTGCTACAGTGAAACACCAGAACATATGAATGACTATGAAAGGTTACATACACCTCCAAATGCAGCTAGCTCAAAATACTTGAGAGAAATTTAAAGTACCTCTGAGGTAATCTGTAGAATAACTTATATTCTCTTTGAACTGTAAGAATTACATTCCAAGTTAAAACATGAAGGAGACAATAGATATTGCTTTAAAAAATGCTAAACAACATTAAGTAGTCTTCATTAGCAGATATTTCATACATTTTTAAATTTTTTGTTAAGTGATTAATTTTCATTAACAAAGTATTTTATGGCTTTGCTAATAGTATATAAAGAAGTGCTTACTTTTTCAAATTCAGATTCTTTCAGTTCAAAGCTGAGTGCCTTTATTCTTAGATTATATCAGAAAAAAACCCACAGGTTTTCAATTTAACATTGCTATTAATGACATCTGCATCTAAACCTATTTGTTACTTTACATTGATTCTTTCTGCTATTCATCTTCCTTTAAATGCAACTCTTCCAATCTTTCCAATCTTTAGAACTGATATTTTATTTTGTTCTCATCATGCTTATCACATCCTCTTTTAAAGTATACTTTTGTTACAGATAGTACCCTGGAAAAGGATATTGATTTAAATAAACGTGTTACATTGTCCATTCCATAATCATTCCAGTTGTTGTAACATATTGCAGTGTGACATGTTTCTTTATATGATTGCAGTAGCTAGCTTATCATGACCTCTGCTAAGAAACCTGTAAGATGGTTAGTGTTCCATTGGTTAATTTAGGTATGGTTAATTTAGAAAGCTGCATTGTGCACTGCATTTTTTCAAGTAGTTCCCTCCAGTATGATCAGCAATGATTAATTTTGCTGTCATGTTATGCGTTCATCCAGTTCACCTTTTCCCTCTGAAATTCTTCATAATCCTCCTTATACCTGAATAATTGATTTTTTCTTGCACATTTCAGATTTCAGTTTCATTGCCCACCCTTCCAGTTCACCAGTAAGAGTAAAGTAAAATCATAATGAGAATGTTCAGTCAATCATTTTATAAATTTCTCCATAATGAAGGTAGCGTTTTGATCCTGCCTTGTCTGCTTATAGGAAACTATTTAGTTTCCTTTCCTGAAGAAACAGAACTTCTAAAAGTCTAAATAAATTTTGTTGTATTACTTTTTTATTTTATCAACCATTTTAGCATGGGACTAATATAGGAAGCTGACGTTTTCCTTTTAAAATAGGACAATGTAACAACTTCTATATTGTGAAAATTCTCATTTCTTCTTGTTATGTTTTTAATGATCCACTTTAGACAAGATTTTAAAACTAGATAACAACTTAATGATCTCCAGTTTATATGTGAGGTGCTGCTTTTTTCCTCCTCCATTTTTATGGGATAGTGAATAGTTATAGGGAAATATCTGGGGGCTTGCAGTTTTGAGGTTTCTTACATCATGTTTGTTATGCATGAAGCTACAGAAAACTTTCTGTAACATGCAGGGCTTTAGTTATATATCAGATATCAGATAACAATCACGTAGTTATATATCAGATATCAGATAACAATCACGTTGTTATATATCAGAAAACGTTAGGTTTCATAGTAATCTTCCAAAAATTCTTGAGTGAAAATTAATGCAAAAAGTCATATAATTTCTCAGCAGTATTCTTACCTTCCCTCACTGCTTTGTGGGGATTTAGATTTGTTGGCTCTATTGCAGTTGTCTTCTTCCAAATGTATTTTCATGGCTTCTGGGTATTGATTTTAAAACACTTTCTTTTCTCTCTTTTTTTTTTTTTTTTTTCAAAATTCATTTTTACCCTTTTAATTTCCCTGTTACTTCATTGCCATAATGTCTTAGGTTACTGCCTTAGCTACGGTCGGTCTTCTTAAATTCAGAGGATTTGCATGGTTGAACCAAATTTTTTCTAACCAGCCTCTTTCTCTGCATTTCAATATGTCTCCTTTTGGTTTGCTATCTGCACCTGTAATGTTAAGTGACAATATTACCAGAAGACCCCACTGATTGAGAGTCAGTGAAAGGAATGAAAAGTTTGAAGTACTTATGTCAATATGGAGGTTTCTTGTCTTGACCAAACTCAGTTATTTTTGTACTATGCTGCCTAATCTTCCACTATACTTATGCCCATCTGGTTCAGTGTGACTTTCACCATCCACAGCAACTTAGTATTGTGAGCAAAGTTTCGTTAACTAAGTGATGAATTCCTTTAAATAGCTAATATTTATCTAGCCAATGTTTGAAAATATTTACCCAGATGCTAAATCTAAAAGATTATTGTTATTTCAGAAAAAATTGTCCATGAAATTGATTTTTATGCTAAACAACATTATGTTTCTTATTAGATATTTCATAGAATTATAATTTGGGTTGGAACTGACCTTAAAGATTATCTAGTTCCAAACCCCCTGCCATGAACAGGGGCACCTTCTACTAAATATGGAAGTGAACTATGACAGATTGCTCAAAGCTTCATCCAACCTAGTCCTGAACACTTCCAGGAATGGGGCATACATAACTTCTCTGGGTAGCCTGTCCCTATACACCATTACCTATTATTGTTAATAATCTTAAATGTCAGTCCAATTTAAGTTTTTGAAGGCAGGAGGTAAACTTCATTTTTTAAAGTTTTATTGCATTCAACACTGTCTATCACTGATAAATTCACAAGTAATAAATGTGAGCAGAACAAATTAACATGAAAGTTTTATGTGGTTTCTGAGCAACAGTTGAGAGAATTAGTAGTCTAACAAGAAGAGGTAGAAATAAGCTTCCAAAAAAAGTATCGCCATGATGTAGGGCTCCTCTATTTCTAATATCTCCAAACTATTATAATTAAAGAAAATTCTTCTGTACACATAATTTGCTGAAAAATCAAAATAAGAATAAAATGTATTTTTCATCAGTTAAAGTTCATACATCCTTTGCCAATTAATACAGCTATTTGATTTCATTTTCTGTGCCTCTCTACAATTTACATATTACCGTTATCTGTAAAAGCCCTGGGTTTAAGACAAATGTCTTGAGGTATAGTCTGAGACCAGTAAGTTAAGTAAGTAATCAAAAATAAGATTAAGTAAGTAATCAAAAATTTCAAGATGAAAAGTGGCCATTTTTTAAACTTATTTTCTCCTAAAATTGCAGACCAATTTTTTTGTTCTCAAGATGGAATATGCTGTGAATTTACCATAAAAGACCTTTAAAGAAATGTCTAGATACTGCAAGAATGAGTCAAGCTTACTCCTTGAGAATAGTCCCAGATTATCATACTTCCCAGTTTTATGAGGTTTTGAAACAACCCTTAATCTGATTTTTCTTTTGGCGGTGTCCAATATCAAAGGGAAAGGAATGAAGTAGATCAGATGAAGTTGTACCAAGAACAGCCAAAAAAAATCACGTGGTCCCAATTTAGTAAACTATATATATATATCTTCTGAAACGGTTCAAGTTAGAAACCATATTATATGCCTTTTGAAACTGTTCAATTTAGAAACTATGCTTCAAATAGTCTTGGTTTAACAAGATGGATAAATTTATACTCATTAAAAGTTCTGCAGCACTTTTGGTAACCATTTTGGATCTTAAGTGTTTGCATTGTTTATAGCACTGGTCTGGTTCTCAGTTTTTTCTTCACCTTCCTCTCTGCTATTGCATTCTGTGCAAAACCTTAATTTAATTCTTGATGCCCTCATTTCAGAACCTAGAAAAGAAGCCGTTTGATATCAAGCGGTATTTAACTATGTAAGTTTCTCTCACAATAGCTAAATCGTGGTTTAAACCCAGTTTCTACTCCCCCGCCCTCTTTCTTTCCTTCCTCCCCACATCCCCCCTTTCCTCCCTACTCCCAGAGGGATGGGGAGGAGAATTGAAGGAATGTAACTCCCACGGGTTGAGATATGAACAGCCCAGTAACTAAGGTATAACACAAATCACTACTGCTACCACCAATAATAATAATGATAAGAAAAATAACAA
>JBCJKH010064036.1:2550-26892 GCA_039877255.1 Loriculus beryllinus
TCAGCACCCTCACAGGGAAGAGCTTCTGCCTAAGAGCTCATCTCAGTCTCCCCTCTGGCAGGTTAAAGCCATTCCCCCTTGTCCTATCACTACTAGTTTGAACCAGCTAATTCTTGATGCAGTTTCTCATTTGAAATATTACTTGGGTCTTGCATTCAGCTGCGTCATCTTTGTTTTCATTGCAATGTCCCCAAATGCGAGCAAAATGACAGTATAAAATCTGTAAATAGGAGTGATTTTTCACAACTGTGTGTTTTAAGTATCGATGGGGTTAAAAAGACTGAAGAAATTAACAGTCAGTCCCAAAGTACTTGATGAAAATTAGTTACCAAGGGAAAACAATAGGCACAATATGGCCTTTATGCATCAACTATTCCTAAATGGAATTTATTTAAAAAATCAGCACTGGCTGAGGGTTGAGGGTTTTTTCTTTTGTTTTGTTTTTCAAAGCTTTTGTGAATGGATTAAAACCAATCTGATTTATTGTGCTCCCACCCTTCCCCCCCCCAGTTGATCTCAATAGGGTACTGTCATTGGTTTAAGGTTGATCATACAGTAATGGCCCCTGATGTGACTCTAATCAAATATATCTCAGTGATGTGAAAATAGAAGTATAAATGTTGCTAATAAAACTTCTGCATGACATAAGGAAATACTGTGGTGGTTAAAAACAACGACCGGGCATTTTCCCAGAACCAGCTGGATCTGTTGGTGAGCTGAGGTCAGAAAACCTGGTTTTCAGTACCAACAGGCACAGGGTTAGGCAGCCAGTGGGAGAAACACAGTACCATAGGTTTGGTTTGCATCTCACAGGATAGTGATTTAAGAAGGGTTTAGATACTTAGATCAAACGTCTTAAGCTGAGCCTCAGTGGGCTGTTGTGGTAGTAAGGACAAGCATGGCATGTAAGGAAGAGTAGCTACCAGTGGGGCTGGTACTTCGTGCTGCTGTGTGATTTTGTTTTTCTATGCCTGATGTCAGTCTTTTTGAAAGGAATTTGAAAAGCTGGACAAGATAGTGGAAAAGTGCTTGAGAGAAGCATCAGAGTAAGAGATTTTGCTTGGGTGGTTACTGAATTACAGTAAAGAGGTATTGTAATGGGGGAAAAAGAAACGTCCTTTTAATCAGGAAAAGCACAATAAGAATTGATGACTGGAAGCAGAGTGAAAGCTCCATTTAGTCATAATCAGGCGTTACATTTTTAATGATCAGCTGAGAAAGAACCTTTGGGTTTCCCATGGCTGGAAGTCTTCAAATCAGATGGCAGAACAGGAGCCACTGATGTGCATACAGCTCCAATTGGGTTTTCAGAGAGGACTTGGGCAGTGGGCTGTGCGGGCAGAGAGACCATTTCTATTAAGGTGAAGCCTGGGGCCTTTTTTCCACCCCTTTTGATGTCGTACAGGTGTGTACACCCAGAGCGTTGGCAGCCATGGTATTGCAAGCACTCACCCTGTGTGTTTCACTGGGCTTCCAGGCTTGGAAATGCAGTTTAAGGGCAAGTTTAATTTCAATATCCACAGTGGAGTACATTACTGTGGTATAATCAGAAGCAAATCTAGTCTGTTGCATAAAAATATTAATGATAATTATGTTAAAAATCTGTGCTGTTTCATGGTTTTTGCATTTTGTTGAAGCCTGATGTGCAAAGCATCTCATAAAATCCTTTATGAATAGAGTGCTTGAACTGTTGTAACTCTACCATTAGCCAGGAAGCGAGAGAGGAGACTTAATATGCCAGGCTAAAATACCAAATACAGAGCAAATAGCTGAGGAAATGGGTGTTATCATCTTACTCCAAAATAATTAGAACAAACACGATTATTTTCTATGGTGTACTGTATTTTCCTCCTGTGTTGGCACTCCCACGATTTCTGAACGCCACATTAATCTGAACTAGGGCGCACTGCTTCTAAAAATGGGCAACCCTGCTTGTTTTTCCTGATGTAAGTTTGGCTTTATGATCATGTCTGAAGGAGGAGAGGGTCCCGAAGTTAAACCGATTCTGATCATTTATTTATCCTTTCAAAGTGCAACAGAAAGATGGGCTTAATAACCAGAGCATTAAGTACCACTGGCTTGTGACGAGGTAGACAGGAGGAAGCCTTTGTGTTGCTGAAGGTAGAGAAATCAGAAAAACTGGTTTACTAGAAGTGTGAACCGTAAAGCTGGTGGTACGAGCTCTGGGTTGAATCCGGCTCTGTCAGTGTCTATGAAGGAGTGTTAGCTTTGTGTGGGACATCCCACTTGAGCCGCACCAGAGCAAGGCCCTGTACTGCCACCAGTTGAATGTCTAGAGAAGGGAGGTTAACAACCTACAGCAGCAGAGAAAGCAAGTAATGTCCTGCTGGGACCCCGAGGTCAGCAACCCTACAAGAACCGTGTCTTGAGGAATAAGACCACATCACCTTGGTGGGGAACTGGTAGCTGTGACAAAGTAGTGTTCTGAGAAGCACGGTGCCTCTCTTCTGCATGAGTTTTTAAATCATCATTATGGCATTCCTACTGAAATAATTACTCAGGGCTTTTATTAAGGTGGGGTTTGTGACCAGGTAATAGCCTTCTCTTAGAGCCCAGAGCCTGAAACACTGCACGTGGTGCCAGCCACTGGAGAGAGGGAGGAAGAGGCTCATGTGCAGCAGCACCTGTGGCACTGGCCAGCACCAGGTCCCTCACTTGTGTGTGCATGGGCAGGAGGACAGAGGAGATAGAATGTGTTCCAAGTGTCTCCTCTGTTCCTTGTAAAATAAGGATAACATTTTTCTTTCCATCTCTGTGAAGACCCACAACAGAGAGGTTTTCAGGCAGCCAGAGGCTATGGTGAGCTGCTCCACCTCAGATGCATTCACTGATGTGTACATTTCACAGGCTTCAGTGAGTGAAGCCCTTGGACCACTCCTATGTCACTGAACCCTCTCTCATGTTATGTAAACTATCCAATATTTAACCATGCAAGAAAGCTGGGTGTGATTCTATAAGCAGAAACACTGCAGGAGGTGGAGGAGGTGCAGTGTGCCTGTCACGTTTAGGCTATGCTGTCTCAGGGTGGTGGTTGCGCTCAATGAAGCTCATCTTTCTGGTGTTCCCTTTCTGGCTTCCTGACCTTGCAGATCTACACTGGGCACTGGTACAATGTGCTAAAAACGGTGTGAGAAATAAGTAACTTTCATTCCCATGATCTCAAATTCAGGCAGCAGCAGAAAACGTTCACTGGTATTAAAATTTAACCATTCTTTCCTGCTGGTGATATTTGTCTGCCTGGAGCTGCATGTGGGCCAGGCTACAGTGATGGGTGAACCACCCTTCGGGCAGCGGGTTTCTTGGGGGACTGGATGCAGGGAGGGTTGTCCTCCTTGGGCCGGGGAGCCGGGCTGGGGCTGCTGGGCATGTTGGGGTGTGTTTGCGGTGATAGCATCTTGACAGCGTGTTCAGGAGGTATTGTTCCCCTTCATGAGTTTAAGCCCAGGAAGTTAATCATGAGTCTTGGAAAACATTAACCTGACCAAGGCTGAGGAGTTTCAAATGGATTAAAAATGAGTTAGCAGCTGCTTTATGTTGAGAAGGGCTGAAGAACAGTTACTTTTCTGTTTGTGGGCTTGCTGGTAGTTGCTTGTCCTTCTTTCAAAGTTATGTGCCATTTTTGGGGTGAGTTTTGCTGTGTGAGCTGCAGGAGTGTTGTAACCTGTCCATGGAAAACCTGGAGCAAAACCCTGATGCCATTAAAAGATTGAAAAGATAAAAATATGCAAGTACAGTGTAGGTGGTTTTTTCTTTTGTATGAACTTGAGTGTTGAAAGCACAGTTTTAAATACATGACCACTTCTGACGAGGTCAGCATTAATTCTGCATCTGGATTTCACAAAACCAGCTATATCGATAGTTTGCCCATTGTCCCCAGATCACATCTTGTAATTTTTGCATTTCTCAGAGTGTAAATGAAGTCTTTCCTAAATACTGATCTTATTTTCTGCAGTCCTAATGGAATGAAAGTAAACAGTGTTTTGTTTACTGTTAACCTGTGTCTTCAGTTGTATCAGTTACAGCACTGTGAGCAGTCCTAGTGGCTGGTGAGCCTCCAGGCAGGGTTTGCATGTTAGAGGTTTCTTTGGTCTGCCTACTGGGGTTTTGAGGAAAGTTGGTTATTGCCTGGATATAGGCTAATACTCAAGAGGTTACTCTAAAACAGATTTTAACCATTTTAAGCATGTGTATTTTCAGCGCGGTACACCTGGAAACTCTCCCTTCAATTTTTATGGAAAAGAATATAATGTGCATGAAAGCAGTGTATTATTTTTGACGGAAGTCTTATAGATGACTTTGGATTCTTGTGGGGGAAAAAGCCCTAACGAAACTTGTTAGATCATTCCTGATGGATGCAGCATACAGTGATGCTGGTTTTCTGTCAATTTGGGCATTTCTTCAGGAGTTTGATTTTTTTGATTTCATTTAAATTTTCAGTCAGCATCAAGTTCAGGAAACTCAGAGAAATCTGTAGTAAATGCAAGGTTTTCAGGAAACACTGCTTTAAGAAATGGACTTTGATACTGCCAGAGCTCTGGAAGATTTGCAGCCAGGATTTCAGGGGAGATAAGTAAGCCAGAGCCTTCAAAACGACATTTGATAAAAGCTGGAGTGAGCTTACTGTGACACTGGCTGATGTGCAAGCATGGAGGTGTACTGCCAGCTTCCGACTGAAGTCTGGTGTCCTCTGTGTGCTGATGGAAATCTTCGGGAGTCCTCTTGAAACTGCATATATATGTAGTAGGATTTTCCTAAAATATCCACTGTGTGCCTGGATATATTTAGCCTGAAAGAACATAAGCCCCGTTATTCACAGAGGTTGTAGGTCCTAATTGTCTGAGCAGCCCTGAAAGTACTGTGATTCTAAAGTAAAGGAAAAATTTAAAATAGATTTTTTTTGTGTATGTGGTTATTTTGTAAGCAAAGAAATGCAAAAATCCAGATCATGAATTTGCATTTGTGGAAGACACAAGAAGTGCTCAGTGGTGTCGGTGCCTAAAGGACTCAGAGAAATACATAATTCAGTGCCAAAGCTCCAAGTTAACTGAAAGACCAAAGGATATAATGCTTGCCTGGAGAGCAACACTTAGCAGGAAGAGGGAAGGATAGGAAGATGGAAGATAGGAAGATGGTGCTGGTGGATAAAAAAGGGATTTGGGAGGGAATGGTATGCCTGTGGTTTAAAGTGGGCTCTGAAAACTGCAGCATCTCTTGAGAGGAACTACACAGCGCACATTGCTAGTGTAAGGAAGCTCAAACTGTTTATCTAATCACAGAGAAGCTACAGAAGAGCTCTATTGTAGCGAAGGAGGAGTAAGTGCTTTAATCTGGTTGGCAAACATAGTGAGCTTCCTCAATGTTTGGGGTTAAAATGCATGTGTTGCCCTTGTCAGAACTGGGGACAAATTACCTGTGGTCTGAAGAAGAAGCCTGGCTGTGAGACATGCTGCACTTGAATAGAACAAAGAATTGAGAGGTGGTTGCTTGCACTGTATACTATAAGGTGGGAGAAAAATAGCAGGTACTTAAGTAACTTTTATAGTAGGGGAGACAAATCTTACAAAAATGGGTGGCTGCAAGCTGAATCCAGAGTAATGCACATGCCAAGTATGTTTTTAAAGGAAATTTCTGAAGATGTGTGCATATGGACCCAACTGCTATGGCAAGTGATGCTATGGTTTTGCAGATCTCGCTATCATATTAAGACTGTCAGTGTGATGGGGATTGCCAGGCTCAGTAGTGGGAGGACCAGGACTGAAATCTAATGAACAGGATTGCTGGCTAGTAAAAACCCTATCATGCTGAGTTTAAAACCCCACACCCTGCTGGAAGCAATCACTGACAGCGTGCAGGTGGGTTGTGCAAGCACAGCGGCTGCAGTAGTCCCCGGATGTGCCAGGGCTTCAGTGCCTGTGCCAGACCGCTGTCCCCACTGAGTCCAAGGTTTCTGTGCAGCTGGCAAGGGAGGGTTATTTGTCTTGTTGGCAAGTGGTAAAGCAAACAAAACCACTCAAGTGGTGACTCATATTGGATGACCGAGCAGTTTCTTCTGGAGTAAAAGCTACAGAAATTAACATCACCGTAAGAAAAGGATGAAGGCACAGACCTTGGTGCAGCAGTCACAACAAGGCAGGTTTCAGCTTTTTTATAACAAATCCGGTTGTCAAGAACATATTTTATACCTAAAAACACAAGGCCCCACTCCAGGCAGCTGTTGGTGTAGTGACTCCAACTGAGAGGCGTGCTGAACTGCGCAGGGAGAACTATGGCCTGGGGAAATGAGACCCTGATCCTACAAGTCTTTAATGGCAGTTTGTTCTGCAAGTATAGGCTCAGGGGTTTACTGCAAAGATAATTAATATGCATGAATTCTTAATAACTGGGGCCTAAATACTTTATCAAGGTACTGCAGGAAGCCTGTAGCAAAACCAAGGGATAGAGTCCCCAGCCTCTTCAAAGGCAGTTTTCCCTCTTGTGATATGATGAATGCATCTAAGTTTTACCTTTTTTACCAGAGCTACTTCAGGAATTTAGGGGCATTTGTCCCTAGCTTGGTGCTGTGGCCAGACTGTGAGGAGCTTTCAGGGGTGTTACTCCTCCGTTAACTGTTAAAAGGAGGAGTGTCCAAAGGCTACTTCCACCTGTTTTTAAATCAGCTCTTTGTGGCACTGGAGGCATCTATTGAAAGATTGTGTTATAAACTCCAGCTTGTCCTCGTGTCTGTGAAGTGTCATGTGGACCAGTGATGCTGTGTAAATACTAATGAGTTAAAGTTGCTTTGTACACTCCCAGCACAGGCTAATTGGATTTTTTGTTGGTGCGTTTCTTAGTTGGGCACTTAGAAGTGCTTCTTAGAAGGGCAGCCGGTTTTAACACCGAGAGCACTGAGCTTAAGCAACGATAATGCATTTAAAACCAAGAGTTAATGTCATGCTTTCAGCAGACAGAACAAACAAGTTGTTACTGTTAAGCCTGAGGAGAGGACCTAAATTCAAAGTCCAAATCATCTCGCCAGCTGCTGAGAGAAGACAAAGATTTATTATTGTGGAGTCTAAACTGGAGATTTACCACTGCAGTAGGTTCAACGCTTAAGTGATTAAGTGCACTTAAATATACCAATTAGAAGGATGAAAGCTATAGGGCAGAAATTAAATGCAGTCATCATTAAGATTCCTCTTTTGCACAGTGTGCCAGTTGCAACCATGAGATTTAATTTCCAGCTCACTTTCTAGAAATAAACTTGGCTTGCTAAATGTCAAGTTTGTTAGGCTGATACGTTAGGTCTTGTGGCTCAGTGCCGAGACACTCAGAGATCAGATTTAAAGCCCCATAAATGTTATCATCCTCATATTTTGTAAAGCTGCCATTCACTTCTAAAGAAGATGTGCTTGTAACCTGAGAGTGTCGTAGATGTTGATCTTCATGTAACTAAATGTTCTGACGGCACTGCCTGTATGTTGTTTGTCGAGGACTGAAAATTGTTGACAGCGTGGCTTGGTTTGGAGCAAGGTTATATGATCCACTAGCACACTTAGTTTTCCATGTTCAATTTCTCTTGCTGTTTTTTATTGCAAAGTGAACTTGATAGCAGTGTGCCCAGCTGGTATGTCTTACACAGGTCTCGGCTTAGAGTCCTGGACTAGCCATTTCCTCAGTTTTTTGGAGAGAAGGTTAAACCAGAGCCTGTTAGGAGAAGGCGTGCAGCTGGTCTGTCACACCGTGTGCAGGGGACAAGGGGACAGAGAGACCCTGAGTGCAACTCAGGCCACTGCTTGAGCAGCAGCCGGCCACACAGCAGCAGGATGATGCAGCCGAGCTGAGGAGCTCTCCCTGCAGAGACAGGGACCTGAGGAAGCCTCGTGCAGGGCTGCACTGATGCAGAACTACTGCTTTTAGGAGCCAGAAGTGTCTCCTCAGTACCGCTTGACTTGATGGATTTATCTGCCAGCTCAGAGTAGGCTCCTGTGCTGCGCTGCTTTGAGTGGTACTAGAAGTGCCTACTGGTCCCGGTCTCCATCTGTCAGCTCTTCGGTCAGCACAAAGGAAGACTGATACAAGCACAAGGGAATCTCCTTAGCAATAAATATTGTCCTACATATTCTCAGAAATCATTGTCTATAGTCCGTGCTTTAGAAGTGTTGATCAGAGCTGTGTTAGCAGCAGCCCCAAAAGCCGTGTAGTCTTGAGGGGAACTCAAGCCATGAGGAGCTGTCATTACCTCCAGGACTTATGAAGGTGCTCATACTGCAGGATTTCCCTAGATTCACCTGGTGGGTGAGGGTTTGGCCTGTATTACAGTTGAGGCTCTTCAGGAGCCTGGGTTTTCATTCTCGCTCCCTGCCTCCTGTGGGGAGTAGGTAGGAGCTGTGTTGTGTGGAACTAGAGAGGTGGATGGAGCTCTGGATCCGTGACCCCAGTCCTCAGTCATGTTTAATGTTATCTTCCCATTAACCACTGCACTGAAAGATTTTTCCAGAACTCGATAGCTCTGACAGTTAGAAACCTTGGTCTTATCCATCTCAGATGTATTTGTGGCTGGCTTGCACACATTTGTGCTCATGACAGCTATCTCCTTTACCTTCGGAAACTGCACTACAGCCAGGAATTCCCATGGCTGGGTCCCAATGCACTCGCATGGGGTTATCCGTTTTTCCTCCCCTTAAGATGTTGAATCAGTTAGGCTGTCCTAGCATGTTCTCCTAAAACAGCTGGATGTCCTTGCTTATACTAATGCATTTCATAATTTCTATCCATCTCATAATTGTGTAACCAGCCTTGTACGTTGTACACCAAGGGAAGGCTTCATTAGCTGCCTTATATAGTCTAATTACTCATTTCTCCTTCCAATGGAAATATTTTGCTGTGTAGTCATGCGGTTAAAATTGCATTTTCTGGTGTCGGTGTCTCCTTGTAGCAGTATGTGGTCATGCATGCCGACCAGCTGCAAGCACAAACCCACACTGGTCCCTTGCCCTTTGCACGATTAACTTTTATCTGCCTTCTCTGGCAGCTTATACCAACCTTCTTTTGCAGCCTTCTGGGTTTGGTAATGAAAATACACAGTAATTCAAAATACTCAGTTGACAGCTCCATGGGCTCTCCTCATAGCCCAGTGCTCCCAGGCAAGCTGCAGGTTTCTCTATCTCTGCCAATTCCTCTCTCTTCCCCATGTCTCCCATTTTAACAACTTCCTATGGCACTGTCAAATACTAAAATCCAGACAGTTCAGAGCTACTCATTTTTCTTGGCTAGAAGACTGGGGTTTTTTAATAAAGTGACACGTCTGGTTGGTCTGGCATGACTTACTTTGTGATTTATTCAATTTTTCATTACCTGTGGTGCTTAATTTATTGTTATCTTTAAAATTCTGAACTTTCTCATAGTACTTCTTTGTCAGTAGTTGGGTGTGCATATTAAATATAGAAATACGAGGTGCTCCGGCACAGTTTGGGGAGTTTCATCAGTTTATTAAAGCTGTCTTGATGCTGGGCTTCATATTTCAAATGCCACTTCTTTCAATGAGACAATTTATGTATATTCCCTTCGTCTTGCACTCAGCCATGTCTTGAACATGTTAAGCTCTTTGAATCATGTCTCTATTTCTCCTGTGACAGTATCTCTTTTCTTGCATTTCTATTATTTTTTTCATCCACATTCAGCAGTTTTGTTGCCATTTAAAAGTATTCTTTGTTTTGGCATTACTGTCTACTATTTCTTACCTTGTTGTCTCTATTTATTTTGTAATAAACCAGTAATTTTACTGGTTTACTGTGTTTATTTTGTTATATATTAAGTGGTTGTATGTAACTCTTGAGGTATAACTCAGTCTCACTTCTAGCAGATACTGTCTTATTTCTGTGTTTTTTGTCCTCATCAAAGCAGGGGGGAATCTTTGAACATCCCAGGTCTTGTGGGTGTTACTTGTGCAGGGCTGATGTTGCTTTATTGGAAAGCGTTAGTGATGGGTTGGTGTCTGTGAGGTAGAAATGGAATTTAACTTTCCATGATTATTTTGAGAGAGGCTGTGTTGCAGTTCTGGCCTCTTGGAAGCAGTAAGCAAAGCTCCTACTGACTCTAATGAAACATTTGTGTTGACCCAAGAGTTTTTTGACATTAGGTCCTGGTAGAAGGGGGTGATTGACTCCCAGACACTCCTCAGCAATCTGTAATAGGTGTGCACATTCGCTGACTTCTTGTGTTTGGAACATCGCAGCTGTCAAGGAACAGATAGCAGTGCATGTTAGACAGCATTAAATACACATACTTAGTGAGTATTATGTGTTAAAAAGCTGACTTGTTGAAACCTAAACTGCAAAGTTTCTCAAGTGCTTTTGTGTTTAAAGAGTTTTAATCAATTATCTTCCCACACATTTTGTTAAGCTCCTGTAGTTGCAAGGTAAAGTTTCAGTTTTACAAGGTACTGTAAGCTTTATCACAATATCATGAATTTTACATGATATAAGCTAAACCCAATAATTAGTAAAGCACTCAGCTGAAAATTTCAGGAGCTTCAACTATTCATAAAATTTCAGGAGCTTCAACTATGTTCAACTATTCTGTTGTCTTCTAACAGGTAGATCTAAAATTTCCAATTGTTCTGCAGGCCACATTCAAGATGGCAGTGAATGCTTATAGAACGACGTCCTCATTAGGAAATTCATTATATTTAGGTTTCTGAATAATTGTATAGTACCGTCCCCCTTGTGTTAGAGGGTCTAGGTCTACAGACCCTCTACAGATGCTCTGTCAGTTGTTGTACAGAGTCAGTGATGATATGTGGGACCAGTCAGCATCATTTGCTTCTTTTCTTAGGTGAACTTGTAATACAGGCTTGACATTAATATCTTGTAATGTCTTCATTACAAATCCATTCTTCCCTAGATACAGTGGAGTTCCTCTAATTGGATGGCTGTCACGTGTGGGTTTGTGTGGTGCTATACACTCCAGTTCACTGCAGGGCTGCTGCGGCTGTTCTGTTTGTTGGTGCGCCTGAGACCAGCTGCCAGTTATTGTAAGGTAGCTCTGTAGCTGTAAATGGTGACCCAGCTTGGTTCATTGGGAGGTCAGCGGCTGCCCTGGGGGTCACCCAGGGTCTCAGATCTTCCGCTCCAGATTATTACCGCTTTGCATCTTTGCAGTGGACCCTTGGAGTGACAGAGGAGTTTGTGGTTTATCCCAGGGTGAACACTGGAGACTTTCTTAGTCTAAAAAACCCACCCAAACAATCCAAACGCCAGGCTCAGAGAGAATCCAGACAGAGCTCTGGCTGGTGAGCTCCCTTGGGTACTCAGCCCTCAGTAGATGCACTCATCCTCTTTCCATCACACGCACATGATCCTTCTGTGCAGGCACAAAAATCAATAATAAACAGTAAATGAATAACAAAGGGCCTGCCAACCAAAATCTCTCTTGTTCAATTTCACGTTTCTTTTCCTTTTCTAATCTGATGTGACAGAGCAGCATTTAAGGGAGAAGAATGCTGGAAGCAATGAGATTTTATGGCGCCTTTTCTCACAAACGCCTTTGTTTCGGGAGCAAAGGGGCTGGTGGTGCCTGGGGGGCTGACATCCCCTTGCAGGGCCTCGAAACCACAGGCACTGCAGGGCTTGGGCTTAACCTTTCAGAGCTTTCTCCTATTGCACTGATGAAGTAGGATATATCTTGTTTGGGGTGGGCTCTGCAGTTCTCTGCATGTATTTTTATTTCTTTACAGAAGCAGAACCATGCACCTGCACCCTCAGCAGCTCTACCTGAGTCTGCCTTTTAACCAAGGGCTTTGTCATCTTCCTTTCCCCCTCCTTAGATTTTTATCCACCTTTGGTCTTAGAGGTGGAAATAAATGGGTTTTAAAACTATCTTCTCTGTTTATAACATTAGTTTATTTGGGAATTATATCTGCAGGATAACGTTTTTAGAAGCGTCCGTGGTATTTCATCACCTAGGTGCTTTAGTCAGCCATTAGTTTACTTATTAACGTGTACTTATTTATGTACTCTTTATAATAGTCATAGTAATAAACCTGAGAGTGCTTTGCTAACTGGAAGAAAAGCATTAAATATCTGATATACAGTACATAATGTGTGTCTATAATGGCACAGTATCCTTTTACACATATGCTAGTGTAATTCTGTACTGTTCATCATAGCTGATGCTTTCGCAGGAAGTTACACTGTCAGTTTGGAATGAAAGTTAATGAGAGATGTGAGAACATAATAATAATAGTAATAATAAATCTGTGCTAGTTCAAACAAATATGCTTTCTGTGGATGCTGTAGTTCAGCAAGATGAGCGCTGTCTGACTCAAGATCTCAGCTTTTTTCTTAAAATAATGGGGGATTACCAGCACTGCATGGCAGTAGATGGGAATGGTCCAATGTTTGAATGCTGTTCTTAATTTATAGTGAGCAAAATAAACCGTGTATTTGTTTACCGAGACCATTGACATCACTGTTTGGCATCTTGCAGTTTAGTAGAAAGGATTCGCTGAATTTGTTTATGAAGGGGATAAAATTATAGTTTCAATTCAGCAGATGTTTATCATGCAGAAAACTAAGTAGAAGCCAATGCACTTGCATTTGAGTCACTTCCATTTCCTAGTGGTTGCTGCTCAGATGGGAACAGCGAGGTGAGACTTTTGTTCTATGCTGTTGGTTTGTAGGTAGTTTTTTCCTCTTGTGTGTGCTAGTTCTCTTCTAGTTGTTTTCTTATTGCTTGAGCTCGGCCCTGCATCGTGCCCTGCCCAGGCTGCCTTGAGCAGATTTTGCGTTCAATAGGCAATTATGTAGGCAGAAGTGGGAAAGTCCATGTACAGTTTACGCACTAGAGGGCATCCTGTTAAAGACACAGGAGGTACCCAAGGACAGGGAGAGCTTGTTCCCACCCTTGTGCGATCTATCCAGAGAAACTAAAATAAATGTAAGTGATAAAAGATAAAAAATAGCATTGCAGGTATGATTTAGAGTAGGTTGCCAAGTGCTGAGCAGGTCTCAGTGCTTTGTATTAAATGTCCCCACCTGCTTCATGGTTATTGAATTGATCTTTGCGTACATGGCTTATTGTAAGTGAGCCACAGCTTCAGCTAAGGAGACTTACAATGAAGCATACTAGGTAGAAGCAATTTAAATATTTAAAATGGTTGTTTGAAAAGTATTTTAGTAAGAGCAGTCTCAGCTGTGATGTGTTTTTATGATGTGTATTCATAAATGGAACAAAAATATTTGCTAGTGTCTTACCAAGGCAGTGGCTTAACTAAGGTTTTTAAAGAGATTTCAAAGAGAGAATATCAGAAAACAGATTTGTGTGGCTACCAGCAACACACTGAATGTCGAGGGCATAGGATAGGTGTTCTGTTCCAATGAAGCATCTCTTGCATCTCCTTGCGTAATATGTATTTCAGCCTTGTCCTCTCTTAAGCTTAGCATGGTATAAAATAATTGGAAGGGAAGTGATTTCTAAAAAATAGCTGCCTTTGTAGACAAGCCCTCATCCCTTCCTAAGCTTACCACGTTTTCTAGTGGCAAACAACAATGGCAAGGTCAGAAGAATTAAAAGAAGTTTACATGTTACGTAGTTTCCTATGGAAATAACTTTTAACAGCTAAATTTGTCCAATTGTATTGTTCCATGTGAAACTGAAAACATAGAATTGAATGTGAAATGTGAGTGGGGCTTAGTGTGTATGTTTCGTTAAAAACAACTCTTCATATATGAAGGAAAAAAAACAATTAATGCCTGATTTATTGTTTTATTTCTGAAGTGTTATCCAATGCCCATGGCAGAGGGGTTGGAACTGCATGATCTTAAGGTCTTTTCCAACCCTAACTATTCTGTGATTCTATGACCATTTGAGTGTCAATTTATCATTTGCTGTCCAGATCTTAAATAAGTGATAGCTTCCTCATAGTCTCCCTCCAGTTGTATTTGAGTTTATTTGTTTCTTCCTTCACCCATGTCACCACAGCCCCATTGCAAATTGGAAGGATGCTGATATGGAAAGAATTTAAAATCCATGTGCCACTGGTTTGTTTGGTTTTTTCTTTTTTCCTACAATTTTATAATTGAATTTAGATGAAAAGTTTTTAACATCCAGCTCTCTGGGCAGAGAGAGAACATAACAGCTTTCCCCACCATATTTGCATCCTCTGTGAAACCCTTTAGGAGCCATCACAGATAACATCAAATTTACTGCGTCTTTGCTACCATTTATTTTAATTTCCTCTGCTTGTGCTTGGAACTAGGCTGTCTGCCTTCCTGAAAAGGGTCTTTTGATTGAAATAAATAAGCAGGAGGGATAGGGTTTAGTTGCCGTGAACGTTCATTTCTGTTGGTCAGACACATGAGTTCAGTGTGTTGTATGGGAGAATGGGAAATGATGCTTAATAAGATGGAGATTAGCATCCAGAGGTTACCAAGAAGCAGTGTCTTCATTACCAAAATGATTTTTCTCTCTCTGTCTCTCATATGATATAATTAGCAGGCATTTGCAGATCTGCTGTAAAGTCTTAGTGGAGGCAAAATCTTGACATTTATACTCCAAATGCAAATGAATCCCTGGCTGTTTTATAGTTCTAATTTGAGAGTACTGAGGGTCAAAACGAACTGAATCACGGCTGGACTTAATTCAGCATGAAAGCCAGCGCACTTGAAACCTCCTATGGGAAATGTCTCATTTCTGTTCTACATCTGACTTGGGCTGCAAAAGGAGGTACACATCTGGACAGATGTGGCAAGAAGAAGTGATCTCAGCTCAAGCAACTTTTTCCATGCAGTGGTTGAGCTTGGTTCTGATTGGGACCTTCATCCCTCAGGCAGAGCTGGTACATAGGTCGTCTGCTGTGCTGTTACTCCAGCAAGCCTTTGGGGTTACCCCAGGTAGGGAGATCAGTGACGGCAGATGCTGGCACTGAAAAATCACTTAATGCCTGACCTGCAGCCAGAAATACCTGTCAGACCACAGCCTTAGTCTTGCTTTTGCTTTTGCAGAGTGTCACATAGCTGGAGTAAGCATGACAAATAGCGGTGCTAACTTGGGAAGACAAGACAGTCTGCTGTTCAAACATGATACAGTGTATGTTGAAAGCTTCTTCAGGTTAGCCTGGAAATCATCCAGCAGGTTCCTGTTGTCTGTAAAGCAGGGTTTATAACGTGTTCTTGATATATTTGAGCAGCACAGGGGAATTTTGTGTGTGCAGGCAGGCTCTGCTCCAGAAACTGCATAGAACACAGAAACCGCTCTGTGGTGGAGTCACTCAGCTCATTTACACTGTTGTTTTCAGGGAGGTGGGGATTGATGTGTTTTTTGTGAGTGGTGTATTTTTTTTTTTTTTCTTGAGAATTGCTAATACCAGATGCAGATTCAGCAGACAATGTAACATAACTCCTAATGAGCAGATGCCAGTCATAATCTGCCCCTCCTTCATCTCTCATTTACTCTCACATGTGAATTTGCCGCTTGGCTTTCCTTTTGTTACTCCTCTGGATGGTTTTATTATAATTCCAACTTTGAGGTTTGCTAGTTCTTGACTTCAGCATCTTCTTTTCATAATGACTGCTGCAAGTAAATTATGTGTCTAGTGAAAGCTTGTTTTCTTGTACAGTTCTCAATTTGTCCATTATTTTATTGAATGGCTGCTTTTTTGCAATTCTGCTTCTTTATTCTACATAGAGCTACAGTATCCCTTCTCGTTTGGCTCTTACATGACCTAAATGATACTGATTTTATTAATCTTACCATTTCTATTGCCACTGCTACATTTCCCTCTACAGTCATTGTTTAGGGCCGGGTAGTAGTACTTTTAAGTATAAGGTGAGCTAAGAATATATAAAAGAGATTATTTATTTCGTGGTTCTTGCCATTCCTAACACTGCATTCGTTTGTCTGCTTTGGGATTTTTTCACTTTTTGGGTTTTTTTCTGTCTCTGGCTGCAGCTGTTCATAGAGGGAGGGGATTCTGTTGAGCTGTGTGCAGCAGCACTCAGACTTTCTGCTCAATCTGCTGCTCTGTGTGAGGAGAAAAGAAAATGCAGTCCTTGTGTTTTAAATTTAGTAACTTCTAGTAATTCTGATGATTACTAAGATCACTTTTCTGATTATAAATAAACCACATTGTTTAAAAATATTTTTGACTAGGCTGAATTCTGTCCCAAAATTGGAACAGGATGAGGACAGTTTGGGGAAGAAATTACGGTTAAGTTTTTGCATTCTTAACTGTAAATGGAAACAGAAGGGCATTGACTGACCAGAAGTTTTAATTTTATAGGTTTTGTAGCTAATATAAAACATTATTTACTAAAAATGCTGCCAGATTTAGTTTGTCGTGCTTCAGAGGTTCCTCTGGAGCTGTAGGTGGTTGAAGATGGTGGCAAGCCCTTCCATATGATGCTCCTTGGGCAACTTGGGAAATGCTGAAAACATAGGTGTTCACTCACCCCAGATGTTTCGCTCAAACTAGTGATTTGATGCTCTGAACCATCTTTGCCCTCCAAGAGATCACTGCTCTCCTCTGTGTGCTGTGTGGCATTTCTCTGTGCACGTTACATGAGTCTTCAGCCTGGGAGATGGAAGTAAATCTGTCCAGTGTCTGACCATTAAACATGATGTGTGTCACTTCTGATCTCTCTTCCTGGGGCCAGAACCCCTCTTTTATGAAGACAGGCTGAGAGGGTTGGGCTTGTCCAGCCTGAAGAAGAGAAGGCTCTGTGAGACCTTGCTTTCCAGCATATAAAGGGGGCTTTTAAGAAAGACAAAGACAGACTTTTTACCAAGACCTTCAGTGACAGGACAAAGAGCAGTGGGTTTAAACTGGAGAAGGGAGGGTTAGATTGGACATAAGGAAGACCTTTTTTTACAATGACGGTGGTGAGGCTCTGGAACAGCTTGCCAAGAAGTTGTGGATGTCCCATCCCTGGCAGTGTTCAAGGTCAGGTTGGATAGGTTGAGCAACCTGGTCTAGGGGAAGGTGTCCCTGCCCATGTCAGGGAGATTGGACTAGATGATCTTTAGAAGTCCTTTCCAACCCAAACCATTCCATAGTTCTGTGATCCTGAAATCAGCTCCTTTGGCAAATCTTTACAACAAGGTGCTGAAGTGTTTTACTGTGTTGAGAAATTACAGATAATTGTGGATGTTAAAAGTTTGACCTTGCAAAGTCATACACAGGAATGTTTTGCCCATAACAAGATCTTGACTGTGTGTTGTGGTTTTGACTGTTTAATTTGTATGACGTAGACATTTGATGAATTTTTCCATTACTGATTTTGTCTAAAGCCAAGAGTAAAGGCCTTTTATGCACTCCTTGCTACTTATTTTATGGACTTGAAGTAGCCCGTAATCGTGGAAGACATATCCAAACAGTAGTTGTGTTTGAAAAATCCTGCTTCTTTGTCTCAAGACAGTACACAGGACTCTGTTTTAGGGTAACAGATTTTTACCAGGTATTTGTCTTCTTTTTGCTGTTGGTTTATTAACAGTTCTTCATCTTCAGTGTTAACCAGAAACAGAAGTTAAGGAATCACTGTTACTTTTTTCTTTATTTACTAGTAAGTGAGAAGTTCAGGAGCTTTTAGGCATGCTCATAACCATGTGTGGAATATCCCCATATAACTTTATGAATTCCACCCTGTGTATGAAAGCCACTGGTAGTTGTAACTTGTGCTCTGGTTCATAGCATTTGTATCTCAGAACAGATCATGGACAGTCAGGGCTAGAGGAGATTTTCTGGCACAGAAAGGTATGGTCTCAGTGCAACAGCTTTTCTATATAACTGCAGCAGTTGTTTTCTGCCAGTGAGGCTCCAGACTTTATACCCCCGTGCAATTAGGCAGAAACCAACCACACTCATGAGCCAAGATAGATTTCTGCTCTGTGAACTGCATGGACAGCAAGAGAAATGGCTTTGAAAAAATGAGATTCCATAGGAATAGAAGCCTTTTACCCTAATGGACAAGAATTGGAAAAGGCAAGGACTGTTGGGGTATGGGCTTTTGAGAAACCCAGGGCTCTAGGATAGGATATTACCAACAGTGTGTTGGATTTATGTTGTTTTTTGAGGTAGAACATTTGTACTTGGAAACATTGGGATTTTTAGCCATTTTTTTTTTTTTTTGATAGATTGTCCCATATAAGTACTAGTAGACCAGTGGCATGTCCATACCCCTTCTCTGGGAGTCACCTGCTCCAGTCACCTGGAGCACCCAGTGGCTCCAGAAGACTGTATCTTAAGCCTTGGAACTGAGACCACTGGACTCTGCCAGGAATATGAGGTGAGAGCTTGTTCATTAGTGATGACAGGTAGGTTTTCTGAGGGAATCTAATTGCAAAAGTAACTGTATAGGTGCAGTTGCTTTTCTTACTTAATGTCCTGTTAATACTGCTGTTGAAGGTAGGTGTTCTTGAGAGCTCCATGGCCATGGAGATGAATGTCCTTTCCTCTTCAGAGTTCAGCGGGTACACAGAGTCCAGTCTGTGGATGTGTAAGGTTTACACAGAGGCACAGATACTGTTTTCTGCAAATACTTTCTGTCATGTGCAGTGTATTCTCTAAGAGAAATCTGTTCTTTGCGGCCAGCAAACCATGGTCAGCAGGGCAGTAAATGCTATAGCTTTCAAATATCAGACATGACCCATGATTCTGCCCATGTTGCCTCTGTTAAGCTAATTTTAGAAAACAATGTATTTATAACTGTCTTTAATCTTTTAATAGAGTTGAGAGAAAACATTTAATACAGGTCAGACCATTGTATGTTTTGATTACCACTTGTTTTTCTACAGAATTCTTCAATCCCAGGTTGACATTATCCTGTTACATTTTATTCTGACCTGCTCACGGTGATGTTTAGTAGCTGATTCCTCACTGGTTTCTGTAGGTAAAAGTTCATGGCAACATGGCTGAAAGTCTGTTCGGTCATGAATTTGTGGTTTGAACCTATGCTGTGTGTGGTTTTGAATAATTGCGTATGAAAAATAGCAGGATAACTTTTAGCATTTCGCATACATCCTATTCCGACTTTTTTTAGTAGAAGGAACTTAAAAAATCATGTCAGTGAGCAAAGCAGAAGTAATAATTCAACTAAAGGAAAGAAGAAATGTAGCAATTTAGTGGAAATCTGTTTGCAGTAGCATTTCCTATTTTTTCCCGTCGCTGCACACAGTAAGATACATTTAGTCAATACAGTGTTTTATTACCTACAGGATCCCTAAGTGCAATAGAGAGATTGATCTGCTTTTACATTATATGTCAGTAGCACTTTTGTACAGAAGTGTAATGCAGGAAGCATAGAAGCAAGGAATAATTTCTAGTTGGGTCTGAAATTGCCTGCCCAGACTTGTGAAGTAGCTCTGTGGCCTTGGCATTTATGAAAGCTTGATTTACAAAACCCTAACATTTTAACCTGTCACTTCAGACCTGACGTCTACCCTACTGCATCACTGACAACACACTCACCTTTATTTATCAATGCTAAGGGGAAAAAGTAGGAGGAATGAACTAGTTTGTTTGTTAGAAGGCATTTAACCTCATTTTCTGTGAATGTATTATGTACTTTTAAGGAGCAACAGGGAATTACAGTATAGGAGACCTTTTCTCTCCTCATCTGGGACAGAGAACTTTCCTTAGGAGAACAGACCAGTTGGGATCAATGAGAATTTGTTTGAGGAAGGTGACTGAGGTTTAGACCCGTATTATCTCCTATTAAGTATTAAACTTATTTGAAGACCTATAAGGTCTGTCATGGTTCTAATACAGACAACGTAATCTAAGCGTTCATTTCAGTAGCTGAACAACCATGTGCCACTAGAATACGGTGTACCTTTCAGAGAGATCTCCAGTTTCTGATTAGTGCTATTGCAAAGAGTCAATCTTTGTCCTAGTTCTTGGTACTGCATTTCTTTATTGTTGCTGAGATGCAAAATGAAGAGCTCTGGGCACTTGCTAATAGAAAACCGTTGGGTTTTATTCTGTTGCTGCTCTGAATCATATTTCTTGTGAATGGATTGAAATATTATGGAAAGGATGACTAAGAACATTTGTTTTAAAATATATCAGGCTGCATTCTTAGCCATGGACTTAAAAATAAATTGTCTACTGAGGAAGAAATATTGGGCATGTTCCAGTTTCACAACAAAAAGTGGAGGTGGGGTCAAATACTCTGTGCTTGGGCTGAAAAGTGCAGAGTGGTTGGGTAAAAGGCATTTCACAGAGAGCAAAGAAGTCCAGCTGCATGCCTTGCATAAAGGAACTTTGTCAATATCTCTGGAGTTGGTGCAACTGTCCCTATATAATCAGAAAAGGAGTTGGTAGATAAAGGTGGCAAGAGCTGTATCACCAGATTAATTCTACTTTTATTTCAACCTTTTTTTTTCAGTGTTGCTCTTTTGAGTCTTGGTTATTTTGTGTACTGAGGGCATGATACAGAGAATGGAGTTAGTCAGAGGGTGGAAGATCGTAATCATGGGGCCCCATCCCCGGCAGTGCTCAAGGCCGGGTTGGACAGGGCTTTGAGAAACCTGGTCTAGTGAAACATGTCCCTGCCTGTGGCAGGGGAGCTAGAACCAGAGGATCTTTAAGGTCTCTTCTGGCCTTTATGAGTCTATGATTCCATGAGTTTGGTATGTTCCATGTCAAGTGTAACATAGGAAGACAACTCTGTGAGTGTTGTTAGAAGTGCAGCTTCTAGCTTTTGAACACCATCCTTCAGCCTCTGGTTTTAATCTTATACCTTCATAGTTTGTATGATTTAAATAGATGTGAATGCAAAGATCTCTCTGGCCTCTGCAGCGTTCACTTGAGTATCAGTGGTAAGAGACTTTGCTAACAAATGAAACTGCTATGGGTCAGTGGTACAGGTGAGCTACTGGACTGGTTAATGTCTCCAAAACGAAGTTGTTCTGAATTCTTTCGACATCATCATGCATCTAAATCCTACTTTCAAAAGTGACATGACTTTCTAGGAAATAAAATGGTACTTGAATAAGAAAGTGCTTAATTAAACTTTGAAAAAGGCACTTCAGTTTCTAAGAGCTTCAGTGGTGCAGCTGAACCAATATTTAAATTCACATCTCTGCCGGGCCGGGCTTCAGGTCTTGTGGGGGAAGAAGCTTAGATCAGAAGCCTGACTTGCAGTGATCCAAGGTGAAAAAAGTAGGTTGAACACATCTGGTGATCAAATATGGTCGAGTCTCTGGTCTGTCTTACCCCAGGCCAGTGCTCTGACCAAGGAGCTCTGAGGGATTCTCCTTGTTCCTCCAGGCCTGTCTGGGCTTCCCTGGCAAAGGGATGTTGAAATTAATGTGCTCCCATGAAATACCATCATACAGCTGGAAAGGCTACCAGCAGAAAAAAATTCCCTCTTTGCTCTTCTAAGGAAACAGTGAATAGGAGACTACTGAGAGATATTTATTCGGATTAGTCTTATAAACCTGTCATAGCGTAATTTATGCTTTCCTCTCTGTGCAGGCTACAGCTTTCCTGCTGTAAGGATTGTGAGAAGGCATCCAGCGGTCCCGAACCGAAAGAATAACAGAGTGGCTGTGAAATCCTGTTCTCATACAAATGCTGGGAAAGATTACTTGAAAAATGTGTAGGAAGAAAAAAAACAGTCACCATTACAGATAAGAAGAAAAGCCTTATATTTAGGAAGACATAAGGTCTGCCACATATTAGGGAAACTGAAAAAAAAGAACCCTGAAAACAGTATTTGCAATTATTAGTTGTTTTTTTTTTTTTTTTTATTAAAACAGTGAAGCTTGCAGTGTTGTCTGCATGGCCATCTTCATGTTCTCTTCCCACCGACAGATCTTACCTTGCAAAGGTAAAAAAGCACTTCAAATTCTTCTTCATTGTTTCTGTTTCTCTTCTTTTTATTTCTTCCTTTTTTTTTTTTTTTTTTTTTCTTTTGGCCATATACATAAGGTTCAGACACTTGTTTTTGTCCCTAAGCTTGGGAGTTTGACCTTTTTCAGCTTTCCCTTGAATTTAAAAGGTAAGGTCAAGCTCGGTTGCTTAATCATAAGGCTTTTAAGGTTTATTAAAAACTAGTCTGCCTTCTTCACTTGCGTTCATGTCACTGTGCGTGGCCATGTGGTCAACACGTATAAAGCCTTCCACGCTGCAGTGCAGGCAGAAGAGCATTGCCCCTCCTCATGTCAGCCACTTCTTGGAGGCTGCTCATGGCTGAGGTTGGATGTTTTCTCTTCTGTCTGCTGGAATCCCAGGGACGTTACAATGCAATATTGTTCCTGGCACAGAGCGATGAATGTGATCCTTACTGTGGGAAAATTCCTCTGACAGCCCTGCTGGGTTGGAGGAGGTTTGTTGTTGGTGCTCTCTTTGGTCACAGGATGTGGCTCAGGCAGCTGTGACCACACGGAGAGGGATGGACTGTGTTCCTTGCCGTGTTACTCCGTTAACCGTCTCCCATCTCCTGCCATTCTCACGTTGTTCTTGCACCTGTGTCTGCTCTGACTCTGTCTCCTCTGCAGTGTGTTTTGATTGCCAGATCTCTGGCTTTTCAGTGAAGCCTGGTCCTTGAAGCACAGCTTTCCACTGCAGCCTGATAAAGATTTTAGATAAAGTGGTGATGCAAATGCAAGTAGGTCCCTGTAGCAATGAAAGCCTTGGCTGACCTGGGAAATGGTGCCAGGCTGTCGCATGGATTGCTGCCACGCAGCAATCCAAAGGTATTTAGCTGGGGTTCCTCACCGTTTGCTGGAAAGGGCTCTGTTGTTGCATTGCTGTGACGACACCAGACAGTCTCTTCATAGTGCTATCATCAGCTTGTATTTCTCAGACAAGGCTTTTGCTGTCTGTTGGGTCCTGTGGAGGTGGGTTTTGATAAGAACAACTCAGGGTTAGTTTTTTTAGCTCCCTGCCAAAGCAAAATCAGGGATTTGGAAAATCTGGGATATGCATATCCACTCTAGGGCAGTGGTGGTAGGCTCTGAGACATGTTAGAAGGCTCATGATGGGAATGGTGTTTTTAGGAGGTAAAGTGAATGATGATTTTTAATGGGAATCTCTGGACCATGGCAGGGCGGATGCTTATCTGTTACTTCCTTGTGTCAGAAGGTGGCTGTGTCTGGACTAGAAATGAGTGAGGAACAGTGGCACAAGAGGGGAGACTTCTGTAAGCCATGTCTGTGTAAAGGGAAAGTGCGTGGCACACTAAGAGCTAATACACTGCAGAAACACATCTGAGTGCTGTGTAGAGAGCGCAGATACGAAATCTGACAACCTAGCTCCTTCTGGCAGGGTCTGAAAGCACTTTAATAGAAACTGTATTTTGTAATATATTTTGTATATTATATAAAAATATATATTACATAAAAATATATATAATATAAATATATTTTATAATATATATATTATAAAATTCTTACATTTTTAATATAATTTTAATAGAAACTGTTTTCCCAACAGCCACCAACTGGAGCTGTTGGGAATCTATTGCCGAGGGTCGGGGTCTGGGAGTAGGGGAGGCACTGGAATGCTCACTGCACTCTGCTGACTACATTTTCTAATCAGTTGTGCAGGTTGTAGAAAGAGGTTTTCAGAGTTCTGAGAGGTAAGTAGACAGAAATAGTTTCTCTTTCGAGTGTAGGGGCAATTAGGTGAGACTTTGAAAGAGCTAAAGCCTTCCTAAGGTCCTGGTGACAGCTTGGACTATTTATTGCAAACTCTAGGCAGTAAATAAATAGATAGATAAAAGGCCAGAAGAAGTTAAAATGGGTGGAAGATGCTTGGTGAGCTCTCCTACTTAAGTAGGAATTGGGAGTCTGCAGGAGATCCACATTTGTGGGAATGTGCTTCATTGCCCTGAACTACCTTGTGCCTTGAGACCAGTTCTTGTCATTTGGGGTGCTGTATACTCTTTTCCTATTTAAGCAGCACCTTTAAATGTAGAGAACCTTACATTCTTTTCTAGTGCTATTCAGAAATTACTTCAGCCATCATTGAAATGGGAAGGATGTTTTGTATTTTCCCAAAAGAACCGTACTGTTTTGAAAAGAACAGCTTGTACGTGCAGTCTGTTGGTGTCTGAAGTCTATTTTATCCAAAGGCTGAGTTCTGTCTGTTTGGAGAACAGTGTGTTAGATCTGCTGGTGTGGTATCGAGGGGTACAAAGGTGACCAAAGGCTGTATTTTTAGTGAGCTTGGTCATGACCACAGTGTTTGCTGCAGTAATAGCATCCCAGGTAATATGAACTTTCTGATCACACGATCAGTAAAGAAGGCAGAGATGGCTGTGAGTCAGTGGTGACTGTGCTCCTCTGAACAGCTTTCTGGAGGGCAGTTGTCTCACTGTGTGCTCTTTCCTATGTTCTGCT
>JBCJKH010064041.1:9618-21376 GCA_039877255.1 Loriculus beryllinus
CATAGTCTCCTTTATATTGTTCGCTAATTATGCAAACAAAAGGCAAGTCTCGGGAAATCAGTAGATAATGACAGGGCAGGGTGGTGCTCTTAGATCCTAGTTGCTAGAATAGCAATGTGCACATATCTACACTTTTATCTTTCTCTGTTCCATGGTTAGTAGAGCACCTTTCCAGTAGGATGAATGAGCTGGAGGGCTATGGATGATCATACTGCTTCCAAACCAAGTATGTAATGTACCCCTGTCTGGCATTGTGTTAGGAAGTGCACCCTTAACCCAAATGGGATATGAAAAACCAAAGCGTAACAAGTCATGGCTGTTTCTCTCTGTTTTTCAGGACACTTTGAGAGACAGATATCTCAGGTAGATCTTAGTTTTGTGTAAGAATAAATGGTACATTTTGATCAACACCTTCTCGTAAGAGAAACAGTTAAGCAGAGGTATGGAAAGGTCAAGCTTTTGTAGAGTGTGGGTTAATATAGGAAAAAATATGTTACATTACATTACTCAATGCCCCACACTGGTACTCTCCAGACTTTCTGTGGGCCTTCAAAGTAAATAATATAAAAATTCCAGCTGTAATCACTTTCTAAAACATGCCCTTCTTATTCATTATCACACCGTAACTCTGAACTAGGACAATTTCAGTATTTTGGCATCTCTTGGTTTAACACAAATGACAGATAATGGCATACACACAAAATGAAAAATGTTTTTTCATTGTTTCCTTGAAACCTTCTCTTGAGAATGCATTTTTTTTTCCATAGACCCCTTCACTGTCTTTAAATACTGGTGACACCTTTAGCTCCACCCTGTCACACAATTTTCCTGTATCGTAGAGTCTTGCTGCCAGATGAGGACGCTGGACAGCGGGATTGGAACTTTCCCCCTCCCTGACTCAGGGAACCGATCTACAGGACGACATGTTTCTAAGCAAGATTCAACTTTGCAAATAGAAGTCCTTGCACAGTCTGAGCAAGTTCTTCTTTCAACTCCTTCAGTAAAAGCCAAAACTCTTGAGCGAGAAGTGCCTTCAATAGCTAAGAGCCAGGAGTCTGTGGAAAGCATAATTAGTCACTCAACATCTGATCCGGCCATGACTGCCAAAGGTATACGACCTTTTCAAAGTCGCCTTCCGAAACCAGCTTCCTCAGGTAAAATGTCAATTACACTGAAAATCGCATTATTTCTGCCCTGATGTCTGTTTTGATTAGCAGAAGTCCGATAATAATGACAATTGATAACAGAAATGTTAAATGCAGAGCAGAAGACGTTCTCTTTATGAATGCATAAGGTTAAGAAGTTGTGACCTGTATAGAAATTTTGTTACACATAATGCTTATCAGAGAAAGAAAAATGTGTTAAGTACTTAAATCCTTTTCTCAAGAAATAGCACGAAAAAAACATATGCCAGCCTTGAAATTTTACTTCAGAAAGAATGCAGATGATCAGCAATATTCAGGATCAGACTTTGCGGCAAAGTACAAAGCATAGTCATGTTGTGACGTACAAAAGATGCATTCATAGAGATTTGCTTTTGAAACTAGACTTGGTCTAAAAACTCATTTGGCCTCAATGCTAAAAAATATATGGTCTGGACCTCAAATAAGACTCTCATAACTTTACTACATTATACAAATACATTTCTATAGATGAACATAAAATACCTTGCTTTCACTGATCAGCTGCAGGCAAACTTTATATTTAAACATAAAACAAAAACTGACAAAGGAATAAAAGGTATCTAGGAAAGCACCAACAAATAACTTGGTATTAGTTATAGTAAATGGTTCCACTGAAATCTGCATTTTTTCGTAAACGCACACTGACCATTTATATATGTTTTTGAAGGGTTTTGAATTATCGATATGTATGTCAATAATGATAGAAACCATTACATGAAAGTGTTTAGAACAAGGAATTTTTCATAGTCAGCATGATAGATATAGTACATAAAGCAGTAAACGTGACTGGTTTAATGGGGAAGAGTATTTTTTTATCTTGGCCCAGTTCAATATCATGTATTTATTGGGGTTATGGTTGTTAGCACTTTGTCAGTGTATTTATTGCTTCTATAAAAGTTGTGAGTATTTAACTTGCATGAATCTGCATCACTCTAAGACAGTTTTCATGTAATTAGCATGTAAAGTTAAATATCAAGGTTAAGGTTAGTTTAAGGCCATCAAATATGTATTCTACTAATGAACTGATGTATATTGAGCCTATGAGGAAAAAAAACCTCTTTTATGTGTTCACAAAATGCATAACAGAAGAATTCTAATTAAACGTCTTAGAACTTAGTTGATTTAGCAATATTCCCAGTGTGGTATTGGAATGGTATAATAGACTGCAAACATGCATCATATGCTTCATTGCAGACTCCCCTACTTGTTTCAAATAAAATCTAAATAAAGTATATTTTAATGCTTAGTATTTTTAAATGTACTATTAATTAATAGTACAGCTAAGACAGATTCAAAAGTGAAATCTTAGTTATAGATTATATGCTACATGCTTCAATAACCACATGTGTGACCTCAATTCAGCAGTGTGCTATAGAGTCCATGATTAAACACTGTCATTATAACAAATTGAACAGAAACTGCAAGCGTTGAATTGCTTCTTAAGAAATCAGTAGCAGTAAGATTGTTCTGATCTCAATGCTAATATTCACTGCACCAACCTTGTAAGGTTTGTATCTTAATTAAATTGTCATGAAAAGATGTTAAAAAAAAGTAGTATACATCAGATGGCGGGGTCAGCTCATTCTTTACTAGAATATTTTCATTCGATTATTCTCTCCCTCACTTTCTCATCCAAATTACAATTACCACTTTATTTCAAATGCACCATATATCTTCTCTGATGTTCCGATTTTGCATAGTGCAAATATTGCAAATAAAAAGGCTAGCTTTCTGCTAGAAAGGTACTTGTAGTTATAATTGTGGTAAAAGACTGTTCTCTCTCTGAGAACATAAAATAGCAAAGTAGATTCTACAATGCCTAGAAGTAGTTATTGAATGTTATTTCTTATTTGAAAGAGTATATATTTTAAAACTAATAGAGGGATTTAATTTCATGCTTTCCTCTTCTCTTGGTAATAGGAAGAGGTTTTGGATCAAATTCTACCATTGTACTTGTTAGAATTATTCCAGTATGTCAGTAAGTTGTTCTTTGGAGTAGTAAAATATTATTTGACATAATGACTTGCCCTCAGTTTTTACTGAATTATAACCAAAACACTGTCAGGAAGATGCTGATGAGACCTACAATTTAGATAATGCCTCTCTTAATTCAGGAATAATTAATCTTGCAAAGCAAAGGGAACAAGAACCAAGTTCTATGACCTCTGCCTCATTAAAACATGCCGAAGAAACTGTGCAAAATAGAAAAGTTCTTCCAGAGTGGACCACCAAGAAAACTACTAAAACAAAGGTATAAGTTAAGAAGTGTCATTTATTAAATGAGATATGTATTGTGCTGTAAAGAAGCAGAAATGGTGAATGGTTTTAATATAGTGGGAGAAGTAACTAGCAATCATAACAGCTACATTTACTTTCTTGTCCTTCATTTCCAATCTGTTATTTATTAATAATAATAATACAGCTCCTAAGGGTACTTTGCCGTCATGGTTTACAAACATGTTTAATTAAAATCCTCACAGGCATTTTATAGACAAAGAAATGGAGACCTTTTCCCCTGTTTTTCTCTTCAAGAAACTTGATTTCGTTTGTTTTCTTTCCATGGGATTCATATTGTATTTTTTTTCTCTATGTCAAGGTTTCCTTGTCTGTATGGCCATGTATATGAGTGTTTGAGCAGATGTGCTATGACAGTATTGTGAACAGGAAAATTCTTACATGTTTCTGTATGGTTTTGGTTAAGCCCTTCAATGATCTCTCTGTCCTTCAATCCTGTCATGAAAATTGCAGGAAGAATAAACAGGCAAATACCTGTGTAAAAGCTACTTCTGATGCTTGTCAAGTTATTCATATTCAGGAACGCCAGGCTGTCAAGCCCCATGAGAACTATAGGGTCAGCAGGTTAGCAAAGAGAGAAAAAATTTTGTCAAGAAAGTGGGTGTTAAGCAAGGAAACTGTCAGACTGCTAGCTAATAAGTCTTACAAGAGGCTAAAAATATTTTGTTGCAGAGCTTTTTTGTATGTCTGCTTTATCCATGTATTTACCAAGTGGGAGCCCTATTTTCCTTCATACCCTCTCCTGAGGCAGTTTATGCCAAGGATGCACAGAACCTCTGGGCCAATCACAATGGGATGCTTTTCCCACTCATTCCAAGTCATGTCAGCCTCCAATACAATTGGCTGTTGTGGATCCCCCTGTGACTTTAGAAATACAGAAAGGGGTTCTGCCCTTTATAGCTTAATGGCATTAGGGTACACTGTGAACCTATCTACTATAGCCTTATACCCCTGTGGGTCTGATGTGCCTATATTTCTATGACTCATGCTCAGGATATTTAAAACAGAAATGGGGAGATAAAATTACTTGTATGTCATTGAGAAACTAGTGATGAATCCTCTGTAGTGCAGTAGTATTGGCCTCCAAGTAACAACCACATCAATGTGGTCTTCACCATGAACCAGTCGTGAATGACCATTTCTAGTCCCAAAACCATCTTAACATAAAACATGTGTTACTTCTAATTAGTCTGCCTAAGAGTGAGGTCAGTGTGCGTATAGCTGGTATATGAATGTGTCTAAATGTCTTCAGGACTATAGCCAGGTAAATGTTGGACACAGGGGGTGTGAATTTAGGATTTACTGGTATAGAAGGCATGAATATTGTCTACTGGCCCTCTTAATTGTCTCTAGAATTGATAACAGCAGACCATTTGTTGTGTGATAGTTTTGCATGTTACACATACGCACTATTAAACATATATGAGAAGTTCAAAATTGAACTGCTGAGTGAAATTATCTGAGGAAGTTGGTATATTTGAAAACAATGTTACAGTGAAAAAAGTGGTAAAATCTGGGCTGTTTCTGCCAAACTAACTGAGGAGACTTACCAGGACAAGAATGTGTTATTTCCCCCGTGTCAGATTGATGATTACTTACTTGAAGGAGAAGTGGTTAGTTAAATGGCTATTGCAGACTTTTTTCCAGTTGAAATATCTATGTATACTCCATGATGAATATAAAATATTCCACTCTTAATACCATCTTCAGCATTATTTTTATGTATCTGCATCATCTAAATAATTGCAATACCCTTATTTGTACAGGACAGAGCTCTCAGAGTGTGTACTTACTCTGCAAGCAGCAGTGACACTGAACTGGAGCCAGAGTATGAAACAAGTTATTTTAGAACTGCAGAGGAGACTTTTGTAGAGTTAACAAAGAACAACAAACAAGGTAATTGAAAATCTGTACATAAAAATGTGTATCATCTCCACTCTGACTCAGCAGCAGAGAGTGTCCTCTATTGAACTTTCTGTCTAGTTTTCACTTTCTACCCCCAGCTCTTACTTCAGTCTAATTTTCCATTAGCTTTTTATTACTTTTTGCTTTTTACTATGTACATATCTTTCCTTCCTTTTTTTTCCACAGTTTTTGCTAGCAGGGGGTTATTTGTAGGTTTTTATGCATAAATCCCTGCAGTGTAAGTAAAAAGAAGTCTTCTGTTACATTATTACAAACTATAAAAGGTGACTATAAAGATAACTTCCTTTTTCTTCTTTGTAATTCTATTAGCCAGTTGAAATAAAGCAGTGATCAAGGCCACGGTTTTCCAGTCTCTGTATCAAAGTGCCAAAGTGAAGTGTCTCCAATTGTCCTCCATGTAAATATTGCCATTTTCAAGTATCAAACCTTTCTGCAAGAACTGATGGCAATTTGGAATTTACTGAATACCAGTAGATAAAAACACATTAAGTGAAGTTCTTGAGATAATAGTTTTGTGTGCTTAATAACCCAAGAAATTGCTGTCGTCTTGACCACTGGCTTGCTGTGCTGCAAGCTTCCTTTCAAGGCAGATGTGAGCCATCGGAGAGGGGGAGGAGAGTGGAGCTGGTATCCTTGCCTATGCAGCCAATGGCTTCCCTGCAGGAGATAATTTCTGGCAAGTGCAAAGGCCAGTGCAGGGTCTCACCACCATTGAAGCCCTCACAGCTTAAGCTGATTCATAGGAGTTGTGCTGAACCCTCTGCACAGCAGAGAGCTCAACCTAGCAGACATTAGCACCTATAGTAGATACCGCAGCGAAGAATGTATTAAAAATGCCATGGATGACTGGATACTGTTGACAAACACACTGTGCTGTTTAGTGTCTGCTGGGAGGTGGATTTAAAGTATTTGGCTTTTTCAGAGCTAATTCATTTTTTGTGATTCCACCAGAGAGAGAGCAGAGTAAGAAGCCAGGACGTTTATTTATATTACATTTTATTACATTACTCCTATAACTTTCTATTTTTAATCTGTATGAAATGTTGCAAAACATTTAAGTCAGCTCATAAACACTTCTTTTTACAGGTTTACACATCATATTCTAATACAAGAAAGATGTGTTTTGTTAAAGAGATATGCAGGCACTTTTTTCTGTATTGATCACAATTTGCAAAAAGAGGGGTTTATAGTGTGTAAGCAGTTGCATTAAATGGCGGCAGTTTAATGACTCCTAAGGATGACTTGAAGTCACAATTTTAAATAGGAAATCATTAATTTTGCGTGTATGCCTAATATTTTGGGCTAGTAACAACTAAAACTCATAATTATAATTAAGACAAATAGAAAATAAAATTATAAAGCATAATTGCAAAAGTATTTCTGCTGTGGTCATTCGTTATGTGGTCAGGATTTCTGTTCTATGCTCTATAAATGCAGTTCTCACATCATATTAAGAACAATACTTTATTCTGTGTTTAAAGATGTTAGCTTCCTTATGCCCACAGCTCAGAATATCCATGTGGGGCTGAGGCATAGGCTGCAGCAAACCAATTAATAAAGAATAGTTTTATATGTATAGATAATTGTATTTATTAGATGAGTCCCCAAAATATTAATGAAATTTCATTGGTTGAACAATTATAATGTTGGAGTGACTTTAATTTTCCATTTATGAGCAAGGAACAGAAAGACTGAAAGACCTAGTGTCCGATGCAAAGGCTATTAAAAGTCAGTGATAAGACCTTCATTAATTTAGTGAGCTTTGGATGAGAGTCCCAGTACATTGCTCAGTGTTACAGAGAAGGTCAGTAGAATAGCAGGGAGTAAGCCAAATATTCCAGGTTCTTCTGTTTCAACCATGAAAATGTTTTGCTTCAAATTTCATGGAGGTTTTATCCTGATGCAGTTCTGTTGGAGGCACTGGAGGCAGAGGTTCTTCTGATGCTGTAAGTTATAAGTAGAGTTTAAGTTTGTGTAACAAGAAGTGTGAGGAAAGAAACTAATGATCATGTAAACCTCTGTCTCCTGTGCATTTTCATGAAGCTGCAGAAAATTTCTTTGGTTTTGTTTTGATCTTCTGAATAGGTTTTCAGCCTTGGACTTTGAAGACTGAGTTTTTATTCCTAATATTCATGTATTACAGTAGGATCTGTAACAGGGTAGGACCTGTCTTTTACCTTACCGGTGTATTTTTTATACTGTTGTATTTATTAGCTAAAAATGTAGTGAAAAGGATAGAATTATCAAATATAGTAAAACTGAAAGTCATGCTAAAGGAACTTAGCACATCTGCCGTGTAAGATTATTAAGTGAGAAGAACAAAAACTTACAACAAGTAAGTGTAATGATCACCCCAAATTAACTGTCCCTTCTATAATTGAAAAAGAAAGAGAACTAATTCTGGCTGTTTCATGCCATCTCTTTCACGTTGAATATTAAATATGAACAGTCCTATTTATGTGTATTGATTTGAGAGTTAAGAGCCAGTATTTAAATGCTGTTATTACATTGAATCCCAGATACCTTAAAACGTTTTAAATGCATTTTAAAACTGTAACATTATATTATAATGTATAGACTGCAGTTCAACAATTAAATATGCCATAATAGTACTATTTTTAACATCTCTTACAGCTGAGCAGAAGAAACAAAGTCAGCGAAAGTCATTTCTGGGGAACCCAATGTCAATCTTGGATTTATACCAACACAGTCTCTGTGGCCATTTTGGAGAGGATGGACCTGAACAGTTAACACATTACAGTTTAATTGAGCAGCTGAGTGGAGCTTCCAGTAAAGACAGCAAGGGCAAGGAGAGCCCAAGTGTGAGTTACTATGATTTTTGTATTACTTATCCTTTTCTTAATGATTTTTTTTATTTGTCTCGTTTTTTCCTCAGTGTGTTGATTGATAACAAAAACCAGTGTGACCTGCAGAAGAGTAGAGATGTAAATATTTTTAGAACGGTGTTAAATTCTGATGTTTAACTGTCATAGAATCAGACTTCCGAAATTGACAAGTAGAGACAGGCTAGCACTAGCACTCTACCATTAGAGAGTTTAAATATAAGGATAGCAAGAAAACAGAGAATTTATCTTTTAAGACTGCTCCTTCATGTAGTTAGATAATCTGTATAGCAGAACATGTAGTAAATCATCTAAACATCTAAAGTAGTATCCTGAAAATTCAAATGAAATCATGCTATGGAAGTCAGCTATCTTCTGGTCTCTTTTGAAATAACTCGGTGTTAGCTCTGGAACTCCTGATTTGAGGGCTTTAAATGTTACTTTGAAGACCAGTTCTGATCTGATTGGTGGATCTTGATGCTCACTTCCTGTGAACCCACTTACTATTTCTGTCTGTAAAAACACTGAACCTGGAATCATGCAGTATCAACAGCCCTGAATGGCAACTTCTTAACCTGCTCTTTTCCTCCTCTTTTCTCATGCCTTCTCCTCCCATCCTAACACTTTCTGACTTTTTCTCTTGTATGCTCTAACAAGCCAATTTGTTTGAAAATGGAGCTACCCAGCCATGATCCAGTTTAAGCATTTTGCCTCCATGTTCAATCTTTTTCCCCAGCTCTACTTTTTAAACAGAAGCTCTTTTGTTTCTGTGTAGCACTCAGCACATTTGGGGTATTTTACTTTATAAACAATGGTGGTAGCAGAACATGATGAATGAGCTGCTGCTTTTGTAGCATACTCGTGTAGTTCATAAGTGAAAAATAACATTTATCTCTTCACAAATACCAGTTTACAGCTTCATAAAATCACTGTGCATTTTAACTTCAGAGGTGATTAACCAAAGTTAGAGGATTTCAAGAATCTGGGCCAAATGTGCAGAAAGAATATGTGGAACAAACTGGCAATGTCCAGTTTGCTCCAGCTCTGCTGTCATTAAAGCCCAGCTTAACTGAATATAAATTGACACACAAATTTCAAAAGAAAAGTCCTGAAACTTGTCTGCCTCATTTCCTGATCAACCAAATTTCACTAGTACCCAGAATATGATGCTATTTGAACATATTTGGGTCATATTAGAAAGAGAAATTTTTAAAGATTCTGGCTTCATAGCTAGGAAGAAGAGAATTTTAAAAAAAAAAAAAAAAGAAAGGTAGCAGAAAAGTATTAAAAAGGGTAGATGAAGGAAAATGCTTTGAACATGCACTTAATTCCTCACCTAGAACATCTAGAAATTCACAGCTTAATTATGCAGATGAGATTAATTATATATGTATGTATGTATTTATATAAAAATATATAAAAATCAGTTCTGCCTTCTGAAGGCTTTTACGATTAACAGAGCAGTTAAGATCTGGTTCCACTACAGAGAAGTGGCTCAGAGCTGCATCTACTTTTAATTAATTCTTCTTGTGCAATTTTTGCATATGAAATCTCTGCAATGTGCCCAATCAGCATCAAAACTCAAACAAAACTCAAACAAAACTCATTAAAGTAGCCTTAGGATCCTTGTAAAAATCCACCATTAAACTGGAAGGCAACAGGTAGAACTCTGCGCTAGCATTTTTTATGCATTGTGTTGAAGGGCTTTTGAGATTACTCTTTGAGGATATGAAATAGCTCTCAAAACAGCATTGCCTCTTGGTGAACAGTGAAGGCTCAGTAAAGCACTAGAGATTTGTCGATTAGTATTAAGCTTTTCAGAATGACAAATGCGAGCCAGTAACCATGAAAAACAGGTTGTCCTGAACTTCTTATTTGAACTAGCACAGCAAATTTTTCTAAGCTGTAATTTGTCCAACCCAAGAAGATCCACAGTCTGTTTAAATTAGAACTGTGTGATCTGGAACATTACACCAAAAACTGAGGCACTTATGGCCAAGTACTGAAAAAAAAAGAAAAACCCAACATAAACTGGGGGGGGGAGAGGAAAAGAAGCTTTCATGCAGATTATTTGGCGTTTTGAAAAAGGAAATGCTCCGTGCTTTGAATTTCATTCCCAAATCGTGTGTGAAGCCTTTAAAAACTAAAAGAAAAAGAATTGTTGTGATGGGCAGAATGAGGATTTTATGCTGCTTGTCAAAAGAGCAGGTTGCTGTATCAGTTCCTCAGCTCAGCAAATTGGACTGTACAGCACTGGTACAATAGTGGCTTCAGACTGGGTGCTCTAATGAGACATTCTGGTGGGAAGCTCTGTTAACCCACTTACTGTCTTATGAGTTGTCTCCTCACTGAACATATTCACCAGCATTGCCCCAAAGAATATACGCAACAAGTTTTATCAGCAAAGAAGTATTGCATGGGAGGAATTTCAGAAAGGAAACAACCGGTGGGCAATTGCTGTGATAAAGGGACACTGCATAGGCAGTTAGAGGAATCAAAAAAGACTTTTACACATTGAAAGGAATAATATTTATTGTTCCAGTTTCTTATCTGCCAAGTCTTAAAAAAACATCCTGGGTGAATTCATTTGGCACTAAGACCAATTTTATTTTGCATTTATTTTGTCCTGGGAAACTTATTCTGAAATCATGTCATCATTTCACTGCAGAATCTTGGACAAAAAAAACCCAAAACCAAACCAATTTCAAAGACAGGAATAAGATGCATTGAATGCTGGGCATAAAACTTTCACTTAAATAAAGAGTCATGGTGTATTTGCCTCATGTAGGATTTTCAAAACAAGAAACAGTAATTTTTATGTGTCTCGAATTAATTTTAATTGAACAGTAAGTTCTCTGATTTAGTAAAACATACATAGCACCTGATCCAAAGTCCACTGCAGTCAGCCCATGGCGGACACCTGTCCAGTGCAACTTCAGTGAGGCCTGCATTAAACAGCTGTTCCTCTTCCTTGCAGCAGTAGTTGTGCCTTGAGCAGTTTGCTGACATCATGATTGCTACCATATTTTTGCAAGGCAGAAATTCTTTCACATTTCAATGAGCTTACTGTTTAGACTTTAAAAGCTCAGTGGTTTATTTTTTCCTTATAAGAATTCAGAAAACAAGATAAATTTCCTTCACCCAGGCCCATTGTTTATGAACAATGAGAACTAATATAAGACTTTTTGTCATCTTCTTTATTCCCCTAGGAGAAGTAACTGAGATGGTCAAAGATTTTATTACTTAATCATCCTTATGATCCCAAAGCATCATGAAAAATATATTTTCTTCTCTATTCTTAACCAGCCACCACATAATTATTTTTTGTAATATAGCCCTTTTTGCTTTCCTTTGTTCCTATGTATTACTCAATTTGTATCACCAGCAAGGCTTGCTTGTATTTCAAGGCGCGACTTCATAGAATCATAGAATAGTTAGGGTTGGAAAGGACCTTAAGATCATCCAGTTCCAAACCCCCTGCCATAAACAGGGACACCTCACACTAAACCA
>JBCJKH010064042.1:1787-12321 GCA_039877255.1 Loriculus beryllinus
AGCAAGCTGCTCCAGTGGAAGGGGTCCCTGCCCGTGGCAGGGGTTGGAGCTGGAGGAGCTTTAAGGTTCCTTCCAACTCAAACTATTCCATGACTCTATGATTTTGGTGGATTTAGAAAACACAAGGAATAGATTATTTGTAGCTACTTCTTTTCTGTTTGACTAAAGGGTCCTGTTGTCTGAGAGCAGAAGTTAAAATTGTGTCACTAAAGTAGAATTGCTCAGACTGTTTTATTGTTATTATTTTGCAAATCAGGTCTCAGAGACTCTTAAGGCACAGCAGAAGAAGGTCTTGAAGAAGTTAGTGATGGGTTTGGCTTTCTTTTTACTTTAGTTTTTCTGTTTGAAGCTAGAGCAAGTTTTAATGAACAGCCCATTGAAAACTGTAGTAGCATCCAAGTATTTTGGTTCCTGTTTTGCATTGATGACCTTTCTGTAATTGCTACATGTGTGGTGTGCCTGAGCTGATGGCCACCCTCAGAATACCTCCTACCCTCCATCCCTCAGCAGGAGCAATTCATAAAGCATATTATCAATGATTGCCTTCCTAGATCACCAAGTCCTGCAATCTTACCTCATTTGCAATTTTAAGTAAATTATTCCTGTGCTTAGAATCCTTGTGATGAAAGATTAAGTAGCGAATTAACACTATATATGCTTATAGAAACACAGAGTCCCAGCCTGGTTTGTGTTGGAAGGGAGCTTAAAGTTCATCCAGTTCCAACCCTTTGCCATGGGTAGGGACACCTTCCACCAGAGAGGTTGCTCCAAGCCCTGTCCAGTCCAGCCTTGGTAATTTTCTGCCAAGAAACCAAAGCTTCAAGTATATTTATTAAAAATCGTGTAAGATAAATCTACTTCGAATTTCTTTATTAAAAATAATCTAAAACATTCCCTGCTTAAATGCAAGTATGAAAATGATTAATCATCACGTGGCTTAAAATAGCATCTTGCTGTGCAGAGTGGGGCTGGGAACAAGCAGGTTTGGGAGTGATAAATCCTTCTGAGGCTGGAATTATTTTTGTTTTGCTGTTGGGCAGCACCAGCCCCGCTCTGTCAGCTCTTTGGTCAGGTGTGTCCCTTCCTGAAGCCCTCCAGCTTCTATCTTTGGTTTCAGCAGTGCCTGATAGGCAAACATGTGATTGTCCGATGACTGAGGCAGCCGAGGAGCTGCCGTGCAAAGCCCCCAGACCTTCTCGGTGGTGGGAAGTGTGGTCTCCTCTTGGGTAACGTGGTGTGAATTGCAGGTGGTACATTGCAGTGTGAGGCTGTAGGATAACACCAAGCAGAGCTTTGAGAGGGAGGGAGTGACAAAATCGAAGAGAATCGCTGAGCTTAGTTGGCCCCAGCTTCCCTTGCTTGCCCCATCACTGCTTTTGATTTCAGCAGTCAGTTTATTGTACTTGCCGTGGAGATGCAGCAGGTTCCTTCCCTATGATTGTTACAGGTGTAGTTATGTGATCTTTTCTAACCTTGCAGTCACAGAAATGTTTTGTCCAAGAGAAATCCAGTTCCAAGGCATGCAGCAGTGTCATGGAACCATAGACTTGTTTGGGTTGGAATGGACCTTAAAACTCATCCAGTTCCAACCCCCTGTCATGGGCAGGGACACCTTCCACTAGAGCAGCTTGCTCCAAGGCTGTGTCCAACCTGGCTGTGAATGTCTTTGTGGGCATGTGCTGATCCTTCAGTCAAAATCCTTCAGTCTGTGCTTGAGGATTTCCTCACGTTGGAAGACTTCCATCAGATAAAGAAGGAGAAATGCTGTGTAGCACGGCAAGGAAGGAGGCAGTTACTCCTCCGTTGCAACTCGTGTTATCAGTGCAGGGTAACCAGCCGTGTCACTAGACAGATGGAAATTGAAAGCTGCCCAAGTGTAAAGGGTGACTTAGAAAGTCACAGAAGCTGAACTTGGAAGCATTCATCCTTGAGCAGATGTTTTGTTAAAGCATTATTTCAAAGCACCAAACTGCAAACGTCCATCTTCTCTCAGTAGCTGGAGTGGTTTTGGAGGGGAGTGAGTAGCAATGGCTTCCAACTAGAAATACATACATTAACGAGTTAATTACAGCCTTACAAACAGGTTGTGTTTGGTTGCTTGGCCACAACTGCTTCATCCTGGGAGCATCCACAGTGACCAAGGCTGAACCCCAAGATGCTGGGGTGGGCTTTGGCCCTTGTGTCTCTACAGAAGCTTAAAATCAGGAAGCATTGGGCCAGATCCTCCTTTTTGCTCCCTGTGCCTGTGAGGTGGCACTCCCGCACGTCTCATGCGTGCCCTCATCCCTCTCCTGCAGCAGCAGCACTTACGTTGAACTGTTATTTCTGACAGTGAACAGGGGGTTCCATTTTCTCCTCAGTTTGCTCTCCAGCAGCCGGTGGAACGTAGGAGGCTCCCGATTCCCAGCACGCTGGCTGGGGGTAGCCCTGGTTACCAGCCACCCCCGAGGCTGCTGCTGCAGATGTCAGCCAAAGGCGCTCCACCACAAGAGCTCAGCCTGTGCAAGTTCTTCGGGAAAGCACACAGGAATCCAGGGCAGGGATTGAAAGAGACTTCACAAGAAACACACTTATTATCCTCTGAAATTACCCATCCTTATGAGAGAGCACCAAGCTCTGGAAATCTTATCCCCCATGCTGGAAGCACAAAATGCTCTTGCAAGTCATCTCAGCTGGAGGCTCAGGTGTGAGGAATCAGAAAATTCTCTTAACAAGCCCTGTTTCAGACTTGAATAATGCTCTGTCCTCAAAAGACATGGAATGATATCTGAGGAACAGTCTTCATTACTGTGTGATAGATCTTACTTTAGTTTCCTTTGTGCACGTGTCTGCATGAATTTGAAAGGAAGACAGACTTTTTCCCTGTTCACCTATTTTTGCTTAGAATATGGTTGATGCACTGAGATCTGCAATCAGCAGAATATCTTTAGCATGGAGAGGCACCCCTAATACTCTCGTAGTCACACTTTATTCATCCGCCTTCCCATGGCATTTATAGCAGATGGGTTGCAATACTTGTGCAGCATCTGTTAGTCCTCCCCAATTCCACCATCTTTGCAGAGCTGCTTAAGAGATTAAACTCACTAGGAAAAAAGCCTCTTTAAATTGAAGAGCACAGAAACTTCCACCAGAGATGCAGCCTGGCCATTAACGGGGTGCTTCTCAGGTCCTGCTGTTAGCTGGAGTCCAAACCCACATTTGGCTTGAGTTCAGGGCACATCAGAGCTGTGCTGAAGGAGTCCTGGCCACCTTGTGCTGTGAACAAAGAGGCTGGCTGCATGGAAAGGCAGTTTTACCTCTTCAGTCTTGATTGACTTTTCTGATTGACAGAGATCTCTCAGCTGTTGTTCTGTGGGCATAGGCTCCATTTACTCAAACAGGTCCTCCTTGTGCCCTTTGCAGGCTGTCCTTTCACTGGACACCATGAAGACTTTCCAGAACTCTCCTCTCTGACAAACTCCTGTACAGCTGGGAGGTCACCTCCCATTCAGTTTTCCAACTAGTGGGATGTGAGTACAGATATGGGTCAAACACAAATGCGAACTTCCCCTGCCAGGAGCAGGGTTTGTTGGTTTGGCTGTTGAGTAAACTTGTAATGCACTTAGCATGGCCATTCTCTTTATATATCACCCTCCTCCTTAATGTACCACACTCCTCACTGCTCTTTTGCCCTGCAGTATCTCAGGCAACCTCTGGGGTCTTCTTGAAGATTAACCTTGCAGGATCCTTTGTTCCTGTAGGGAATGCTGCAGAGCTTTTTGTTTTCCTCTTTGGCTTGAGGCACTTTGGGTCTCAGCAGCAACACTCTTGCCTCTCCTGCTGAAATCATCCCTAGCTTCATCACCACGAGGTAGAAATCGAACATTCTTTGGTCAAGAGGCCATGACTCATGTTCTTCCCTCTTTGTTTTGGGCTCAGGCGAGGGAGATGGTGCCTGTTACAGCCTTAGGCTGGGGGGAGCAGAGTAGTTGCGTGCTCTGTGTAGATCAACACCACTGTGAATGGAAAGAGTTGGGTGAAGTGCAAGAATGGCCACACTGGGTGAGATCCAAGGTCTTTCTAGTTTAGTGCCATGTCTTCAGGGGAGGCCAAAAGCAGCAACTATTTAGTGACGTAGATAAGAACTGGATATATAAAGGTGAGACTTCCTTCACATTGTCTTCCAGCAATAAGCAGCCCAGAGATCATTCTAGATGAGAGTTACCATTAGACCTCCACACTTCATCTGGAAATAAAACAGGTATCAGAAAGCAGATGAACTGCAGTTTGAGTGATGAGGGTTCTGTGCTGCTCGGGATGCTGGGCAGTCTTCTGGAACAATTCTTTCTTGCTATTAAAAAAAAGAAAGGAGAAGTTTTGCCTGCCTTGGTTCTGATGTTTGCATTTGAAACAAATTTATGAACTCAGGCACAGGGCTGACGGGTTTTCCTCCATCCATGCAAGCATTTGTATCATAGATACGTAGGTTGTTGCTTTGGTTTGTGTTAGAAATGGGCTTTAGTTCCAGTGCAGGGTTACAACTGTAATAAAACTGTGACCTCCTCTGTTGCAGGACCTGTGGATTCCTTACTTTGCCATCACAACGGACATCACTGCCTCAGCAATGCGGGTCCACACGGATGGTGAGTGTGCAAGGGGGCCTGAAATGATGCTGTGAGACTTCCCTGGCACCCTTGCTCCTGGAGTTTTCCTTGCCTTTAAATTCACCTTTCCTTTTGTTTTGCCCTTCTCTGTTACTTGCTCAACACCAAACTGGTTGTCCACAGATAATAAGGAACAGAGCTGTTGAGAAGCAGTGAAATGAGATTGCTTTATTCACTGTTTAGAGAGAAAATGGGTCTATTGACACCATTCTGTTTCCTTAGAGCATCCCATTAAGTGCAGGTGTTAGCCATAAATTAGACCCTTTTTAATATATAAATTCCCATAAATGAAGCAGTTTTCCAAATAAAGAGTCCTACACAAGTAGGGGCTGACCTAGATTCTTATTTGTGTCCAGTCCCCATTGGTGGAAAACTGTAATGCAGTTCAGTGATTGAACAGAGAAAGATCCGAGCTCCTGCTCCTCTGCCAGGATGTGGTGACAGCCCTGTGGGACACTTGCTTTAGCTTTTGTCTATTTGGGGTAACTGTGCCATGACTCAGGCTTCAGTGAAGACAAGCCTCCAGGTGCCCCAGGTATTTTGAGTAGCTGGAGCCTTTGCTGCCAGGTCTCTGATGTTTTGTCTTTTGAGCTGGCTCAGCTCCTATCCATTCCTGCCTTTAAATTACTCTGACACTGGGGCTTTGGTGACTGAAGACAACCAAGGGAGCTAAAACAAGCAGAAAAAGCATTAACCTTTCTCAGCAGTTTTGTGTTTCCATTCTGCAGCAGGTTAAGCCAATTGAGGTCAGGAAACTCACCCCATCCAGCTGCTTGTCCCTGTGAAAATTTAATGTAAGGATAGATATCAGCTGAAGAATGGTTATAGGTGTCTCCAGAATTCCCTGACAGGAGAGGAAGGAAAGCCAAGGTCAGGATGGAGCAACCTGCTCTAGTGGAAGGTGTTCCTGCCCATGGCAGGGGCTTGGAACTGAATGAGCTTTAAGGTCCTTTCCAACCTGGGACTCTATGCTAGGTTCCCATCTTGATCTTGTCTGTGGGTTGTAGCACAGGAAGTCATCATTTTTCTTGCGTGGAAGTTGCAGTTCAACAAAAACTATTGATAATAAACCCCAAATGTGCTAGTACTGACCTGTGCTAAACAGTAGGAGTTAGAATTAAACAGAACTGTTACATATGTTTAAAAATAGAAGAGAATAAAAAAGATCAATTCTCAGTTTGCTGGAGAGCTGCTGATTGAAGCACCAAGTAGCTGCTTATTGACAAGTGAGCTAAGGCTGCAGGTCTGACTCGTTTTGGTAATTTAGAGATTCACTTCTCAGACAAGACTCTCAGCCTCACTGGAAGTGCAGCATCACCCCAATTCAGCTGATGCAGATGCTGAGAGAAATCACAAAATAAGAGCCTTAAAGCTGAATGTTTTGCAGGAAACAAATCAATCATTTCCCTTGATTAGACTTCCTGTTTCTACCAGCTTAAAGGATTATAACTTTCTGCTTTCCAGTGCTATGAGCAGCAGTGTCCTAGGAAGAAATAAGATCTCCACCATGTACTTACCCAGGTTTTACAAGTGAAAATACTTGGTTATTGCAGAACAGGGAAAACAGACTTTTGGGGCTTTTACAGCATCTATTTTTCATGTTGAGCTCCTGCTAAACGTCTGGGGTTAGTGGGTCCCTGTAGAACATAATGGCTTTAGCTGCCCTTCGAGCTGCTTATTCTTTCTATCGCTTTGTCCCCAGAGAAGCCTTTTCCTTTCCTTATCAGTGTAAGCTCAACAAAGCACTAAAGATGATCCCCGCAGGCTGGCATATGCTGAAATCTCTTTGAAGGCAATGAACATGAGGCATGGGCTTAAAGCTCGGTTTCTGAGGCCTTTGCCTGATAGGGTGTCTGAATTGTGTGGGGATTTTGGTGTTGGGTTTTTTTTGGGGGGGGGGGGGGCATTTGCCCTAGCCAGGATTATGGTATAAAAAGTAATAAACTGCTTTAATAACTTGCTAACAGTATCCTCAGGAGGGCCTCTATCTCCTGATTATTTTCATGAGTGCAAAAGCCTACCCCACCTCTGTGCCAGTATTTAATGCTGTTGCCATTCCTTCCCTCTCATTCCTGCAGGCTCTCTGTGGAGATATGTCCGTGCCAGCATGTCCCTCTCTGGGTATATGCCTCCTCTCTGTGACCCGAAGGATGGGCACCTCTTGATGGATGGAGGCTACATCAACAACCTTCCAGGTAGGTGTCCAGGTCAGCTGGGAAGAGCACAGCCCATCAACAAAGCCTGCAAACCGCTGTCCCCTTATTGTTTTCTCAATAAAGAAATTAAGGAGTGTTACCTTTCCACCAGGGCTGTATTTGCCCAAAACATAGAAATGGAAATAACACAAAATAGAAACTCAAAATCTCCATCTGACACTACCTTTGTCTGTAACGAAAAGGAGGAATTGCAAACCACACTTTCCACCTGCACAGACTGGAGAGGGCAGAGGGCACATATGCAGGTGACACAGCATGGAAAAGACACAATAAACTGAAGGAGCCCAGGGACAGAAATCCAAGTTACAGAAAGATCTGATTTAAATAAGTTCCTAAATTAAACATTTAAATTGGCTCCTCAGAGCTGTGGTTTTCCTACGCGTAACTATTCTGGAAACTGCAACTATCTTGGACTCAGGGGGTGTGGAGAAAAATATACAGTGATTCTGTGAGGTATGTGTCCTTCTCTTCCCTCCCTTGGCACTTCCCATATCCAAAGGCTGCAGCTAGTCCTTTTACTGACCTTCATGTAGGAGGTGTTGCCTCATTTCTCTCTCACTTTCAAATATGATTCTTACTCTTGCATCCCAAGGCTTTTCTTAGACTGAAATCCTCTGTGTTCCTCCAATCCTTCATTACCTCCTATCTGCAGGGTTGACCCAGCACTGCTGACTTTCCTCTTTAAGACCACTTGTTCTTTCTACAGGTCCCCAGATCTTTTGTTCTTGTGAGAAATGTGCTGCACGAGGTAGACTTAATGTGGCTTCAATGTGTTCTTTCACATTATACCTCGTGGTGTAACTGTGGACTCGAGCTGTGGGTGTCCCACCTCCTCTGTGCTGCTGTCTTCACATGGGTTCTGGTTGACAGTGTGAGAGAGAGTCAGGTCATCCCACTGATCTGGGGCAAAACAAACCCCAGAAGGGCTGTTCTCAGCAGTCCAGCAATGGGAACTCACCTGAGGATACGCAGGGGCTTGTTCAGTGCAGAGTGGGCAGCACACTGGGATCTGGGTGTTAACATGGAGCACACAGGGCAGGGCAGAACCTCCCCAGGGGGAGAATGGTCTCTTAGCACAGTTCATTGCAGATACTTATATCTGAGCCTGTTCAGATATAGGTGGGTAGGTCCAATGTCAGGTTAGGTGTTAGGTTGCAGTGTGTTAGTCCTCTCGTCCAGAGAAGCTGTGGCTGCCTCGTCCCTGGCAGTGTTCAAGGCCAGGTTGGATGGGGCTTGAAGTAGCCTGGTCAAGTGGAAGGTGTCCTTGCCATAGGGGCTTTAAGGTCCCTTCCAACCCAAACCAGTCTCTGATTCTGTGTACACGAGCTTTGATTGAGCAGTCCTGGGGTTGCAGCACTGGTATTGATGTGACCTTCTTTCCACAGCTGATGTTGCACGGTCCACGGGTGCAAAGGTGGTGATTGCCATTGATGTGGGGAGCCGGGATGAGACTGACCTCACCAACTATGGTGACTGCTTGTCTGGCTGGTGGCTCCTCTGGAAGAGGTGGAATCCACTGGCTGAGAAAGTCAAGGTATTGCAGGCTACATTAAAATCTGGGTGCTTTATGGACAGAGCAGGAAGCGTCCACTTGTTCTTTCAGGAGCAAGGCTGGTGACAGAGCTTCATCTGTCTTGGGTTTGAGCTCTTACTGATGGAGAAAGACAGCTGGGCCCAAACGAAAGGATGGAAGAAGGTAGAGCCCCCGTCTGGGAAGGGAATGATACAATTGATAGAGGAAAGAAACCTTTTCTTAGAGGTGCTTTACGTTTTGATAAAGTCAGAACTTATGAATTTTACCAAGAGAAGTAACTTTGTCCAGTTCAGTGTTTCTGTGTGTCTTTGAACTGTTAATTTAGGGACATTTTTAGCAATAGGCCAGTAATTAACATTACTGCTGCTGTTGTGGGAGTGTTTGGGGAGGTGGGGCTGGAAGACTCAGACTCCTCTCAGTAGTGCCCAGTGAAATATTACGGCTGCCCAAATGGCCACATGCACATGTGGAAACATGAGATTCCTTCTGAACACCAGAAAACACTTTTTACTGTGGTGGTGAAACACTGGCCAACCAGTCAGGCTGTAGAGTCTCCATGTGTGGAGATACTCAAAACTCAGCTGGACATGGTCTTGAACAACCTGCCTCAGCTGACCAGAGAGGTTGGACTGGTTGATCTCGAGAGGTCCCTGACAACCTCAGCCGTCCTGTGAAATCTCTGTCATGGTGCTGTAGAGATCATCACTGATTTCTACATGTCTTGGAGGATCGCTATGACCCTCACCACAGCACAGATCTGCCTCTTAAGGTATTGCTGTATCTTGGAATGAAAGACTCAGTTCAACCTTGAACTGCAGCAGTGTGTTTGAAGGCAATTCCTTTTCTGTTGCTTATGGAGCCTGAGAGGTGCTGATGTGTGAAAGCTTCATCAGGCTTCTGCGAGAAAACAAACAGATAGATAACTTCATTTGTCCCCAGTGTGAATAGAGACCATGTTCCATGTGGGAATTGTGAGTGGTGTGTGTGGCCTGGTTGGCAGGTGCTGAACATGGCTGAGATCCAGACACGCCTGGCGTACGTGTGCTGCGTGCGGCAGCTGGAGATGGTGAAGAACAGCGACTACTGCGAGTACATCCGCCCGCCCATCGACCGCTACGGCACGTTGGACTTCGGCAAGTTCGATGAGATCTGTGTAAGTGCATCCTGGAGTGCTGCTGCTCCTCACAGCTCTGTGGGGCTCATTAGTATCCTGGCGGCTGGGGAACAAATCAGTTGGCACAGAGGGAATAATTGACGCTAAATAATGCCTGGGAATGATTTCATGGCTGTGAGGTTGGATTAACAGCAGGAATCTGGTTGGCAGTCTTCATTATGCAATGGCGGAAGGGTTGCCTCATTCTGTTTCATCACAAGTCTTGCTAAGCTGCTCGGTTAAAACTCTTGGGTGTCTGAGCTGCTTCGGGCACTTGGGGTTTGTCAGATGGTGTCATTTCTCTCCCTTCATTATATGGCTTGTTGTTGGATGAAAGATTTGCAGAAGTCTACAGGAGGCTGTGAATCACTGAAGTGGAGGGCTAAAATATCTGGCTCAGTTAACGTTTCAACACTTCTATTAATAAAACACATCATCCACAATTCCTCTGCGCCTGATAGCAGGAAAACGGCACCAAGGTCAGTGGGAGGACATCGTAAAAAGAGTATTACCAGGTTACACATCTCTGGGATTTAGTTCTGTTTGTTTAGCAGAAAGCAGTGTGGGAAGAACTGACCCCACATGTGCAGTGAATTGCCTGAGTGACAAAACCATCTCAACCCAGGTTGCAGTAATGAGAGCAGTTGAAACCCATTGTCTCTTATCAAGGAGGTTATTTCACTGTCTCTTTCCATTCTCTGCCTGCTTCTTCCATCTTCAGATGTTTCTGCAGGGCTTTGCTCTTCCCCTAGGCTGGACCCCACCCAGTTTTCTTTAACTCCATCTCCTTTATGGATGTAGTGACACTACAATACTTTTGTATAGACTCCACAGTACCTGGTATTCTATGATTCTATGAATACTCATTAGGCTGCAGATTGATTTAGAATCATAGAATCATGGAATGATTTGGCTTGGAGGAGACCTTAAAGGTCCTCCAGCTCCAACCCCTGCCACGGGCAGGGACCCCTTCCACTGGAGCAGCTTG
>JBCJKH010064043.1:0-17035 GCA_039877255.1 Loriculus beryllinus
TAGTGACAGGACAAGGGGTAACGGGTTAAAACTTAAACAGGGGAAGTTTAGATTGAATATAAGGAAGAAGCTCTTTACTGTAAGGGTGCTGAGGCACTGGAATGGGTTGTGCAGGGAAGTTGTGAATGCTCCATCCCTGGCAGTGTTCAAGGCCAGGTTGGGGACAGAGCTTTGGGTGACATGGTTTAGTGTGAGGTGTTCCTGCCAATGGCAAGGGAGTTGGAACTAGATGATCTTAAGGTCGTTTCCAACCCTAACTATTCTATGATTCTATGATTTCTGAGTTCATGTAACCCACTTCAGTTCATGTGCAAGGGGTTGGTATAAAGTTTGCATCTACATTTTTTATAGTACCACAGAAGAGGAAAACTCAGGCTCAGTAGCATTGCACATCTCCATAACTTTTTACTTCAGACACTTTAAAAGATATGAGTCTTTTGTTTTCTACCAAATTAAACAAACCAATGTTTCTCTGAAATAATACATACTTCCTATGAAATATTTGCCAATGAACTCTGCAAGGGTAAAAAAAACCCCTTAATCAGTGGATTTTAAATGACTGCCGTAAACCCTGATATAGTATATTGAACATAGGCTTATATTAAATTTTAATCTGCGATATTTACACCGGACAAACTGAAGAAATCTAAATCTGCAATTCCTCAAGGAAAACATTAATTTTTGTACAAGCCTTTTTTGCACAGTCTCAGATCTCTTGCTCCAGAAATTTGAAGCAGATATACCATTTCATTCACTTTCTATTAAGCGTAGTACAGTGCTCAGAAATGGCGTGCAGGTTATACATGTATTTTTGTTGCTGATCTCTTACTTTGCCTCCAAGACACAATGGAGTTTGGCTACTTTTGCTGGGTTCTGCTTGCATTAATTGATGTACCCACACAATCAGGACACCAAGATAGACAAAAACATTGGAAATAAAATGGTATTATCCATAGTTTTAGGGTAGTTTTCAAAGCTTTGGCACAGATATTCCCTGAGGAGGTATTTAGAAATTAGCCTTTTAATGACTGAAATTGTGTTTGTTGATTCAGCCTATTCTGAGCTCTACAAAAAAGCCAGGTACTCAAGATGGTCACTTTTTACACTGTTTCAACCAGAAGATGATGTGTCAACTCTTCCTTCTTCTTTCCAAGTATCATCTTTGCTTTTAGAGAAGCTGCTCTTTTTGATTTGTGAACTGTTATGTTGGATTCTGACGCAGGAGAATTATCCACTGGATGTACATCTTGTTTTGTTACTGTAAGCCAGGTAAGACTGTGAGGGAAGGCCGGGCATTCAAATAATTCACCTCACAATTCATTAAAATGTAATTAAGATGTAGAAATCCTTAGCAAGCTCCAGGATACTCTTAATGGACAGTCAGTGTCATCATTTTTCCATAAAAAGGGGAAAAAAAAATAAAGCTACAAGATATGATGAGGTCATCTCAGATAATTTGAAATTTTCATGTGGTAGGTGGTATGGTGCCTTTGTATTGGATATAAAGGTGGATGTTTTCTCTTTTTCATATATTTTAGAGACATGTAAGAGAACATAACACCATGACAAAGGTTCTTTCAAAAAAAGAGCTGTTCCCTTTTAAAAACCAAAACCAGGATTTTCTTTCCATTTGTTAAGGCTGAAAATAAAAAAGCTTTAATTAATTTCAAGGAAAAGGTGATCAGACCAGGAGTAAATAATTTTGAAAATTCTTTACTGTCAATAAATATCTCCATAGAGATAAAAGCACAAAAATTTATAGTGTAGCAGACAAGACATAAGAGGATGATTGCTCCACAATTCTAGGCTCTGGTGAAACTTATATAAAGTGTTAGGTAGCCCATTTTGAGATTAAATTAGGAGAATCTGAGAGAGGGTATACGAATCATCAGAGGACTGAGAAAAAAATGAAGCAAGAGGAATGGTTAGAGGATCAGCTGTTGCTTAAAGAAGTTTTAGGAAGAAAATCATGACACCTCAAGTATGGAAAAGCTTGCTATGAAGAAGACTGTAATGAGTTGTCCCACAAGAAGTAGAACAAAGAGCAATTGGCATAATTTACAGCAGAAACTCATGCTGTATATTGAGAAAGCTTTAATAACTGTTAGTAGAGCTGAGTAATAGGATCCAGTGCTGGGAAGTGGGGCTCTTCTTGGTCTGCCTGGGCGCAAGGAATGGAAACAGGCACAGTGGGAGAAGCAGCATCTTTGAGAAGTATTCTACTTGGTGCAACCACATAACAGGAAGACGGACTAAATAGTCATCTTTGTTGTTGCTCCTACATTGCTATTATTAGTGTGATATTCATGCACTTTGCCGCAAGCTTGCAGTGGAATACCACTACAGAGAAAATGTGTGCTGGACCTTCTGTGTCATGGACATAGAAGTTCATATACTATAAGGTGCTGCTGGGTTATCAGTTCAAAAATATATTGGTGTCAAAAGAGTGTCACACTTGTGTCTGCAGTTTTTACAGACCTGCAACCAATGATACTTGTGTGTCTTAAGGTAGAATATACTTTTTCTCTGGAAATTAATGGAACACTGAAGAAAACCAGTCTATTATGCTTGGCAATGCCGTAAACACTATGTCATATTTACTATGTAATATATATCTGGTTAATGACTAATTTACATTTAAATAGAAGAGATATGGGACTTCAGCTTATAGTTACTCTTATTGAAAAATCTTATTGAGTTAAATAGGAATAAAATACATGTGCTTTCATAGAAATTACTCAGAACTCAAGAGAACCAAATAATGACTGAGATTCTTTCAACAGAATTTTTACATGGAACAGGATGTAGAACAGAATTCTATAGCAAGAATATAATTTTCCATTAATTTTCCATTTGATTATGTTGGCTGTTTTAAAAATACTATACAAGTGCAATTTCGGTTTTGTTAAATACTTTTGGACTTTTTCATGCACACAATTCACACACCCAATTTTCCTATCTGATAATTTTGTCTTTTTCTCTTCAAAGAGCTGGATGAATATAAAGACAAGCAAGAAGGTATTCTGATAAAATAATTTGATTCTTAAGCTTCTAAATAAAAATGCATGTGGATATAATGTCATTTCTCATGGTCATAGAGAATATTCTTTTGTCCAGTTACTGCTTCTATTGAGTATACTGTTCTCCAAAAATCAAAGCGGATAGAAGAATTAAGAAACTAACGCACAGTTTTCTGTGCCTTTACGTAATTATGACTTGATAGGTCTTGGACTCTCTCTTGGACTTCAGAAAAGCTAACAGAAATCCATAATTCAATAAGCAGTAAATCTAAACTGAAATCAAGGTTTTACACTAAGATAAACCTGGGAAATCTGGGCAAAGGTACACTGTGGGTAGAGACTGGTAAAAGTGTTCCTTATGGCAGATCAATCACTTCTGTTCACAAGCTTTATACAAACAAAATGCAACTAGGAAAAAAAGAGGGCAAAGTCTAGAAATATCTTATTTAATTAAGTTATATTTTGTACTAATTTGCTATATAATTGTCAGCTGCCCTGACTCAAGAATTTATAGTCATAATAATCATAGACTCAGCACAATATTTTTATAGTCCTACTTAGCACCCAGCACAAGGCTTATCTGTACTCAGTTTCAAACAGCAATTCCTTCTCCTTAAGAGTTCAAAATGGCAAATCCCTTTTTAACTGGAAAAGATGAAAATATGTACCTGAACATTTTTTTTTGGTGAAAAATGGCAAAATTCACATTTTATTTTCAGAACAGGCAGAGCAGCTCTCGGACTGTTATGGAAGCTAAGATCAAGCCACAGCAAATGCTGTACAAACTTTCCTTATAAAGCAGTAATTTGACTCTGTGTTTCCTTGATAAAAGATATGATATTTTTTTAAAAAAACTTCAGACTTGAAATATTAGAATGTGAATTTTCATCTTCTACAGCCACCGATATTTTATTATAAACAGAAGTTCATATTATGCTTTCATTTTTAAAAAATAAAAAATTGTGAGGTATAATCTTATAAAAGAAACCATAAAACATTAATGATCTCAGGCAGGCTGAACCTTCTTTCAAAATTCAAAGAATATTTTTAAAGCCTACAAAACCATTTTGCTGTCTCCAGCATATTCGGCAGTTACATTTCATACATTTTGCATTTTTTTAGTGCCACCAATTTTGTTCTCTTTTAATCTGCAACGCACTGCAATAAATTATTAATTCACTTTTTGAATAACAAATTATGGGAAGAAGCTGCTCACTTTGGAAAATAACACCAAATTATCTCAATGAACACAAAATCTAAGAGGTCTTGGGAAGACTTACAGCAAGGAGGAGGAATTTCATTAGGTGGTGGGTTACTCTGTACCAAATTCATATTAAATGGCTGTCCTATAATATTTGTGGAGAGGAGTCGAAACATACTGAGAAATGAGGCAATGATGTAAAGTGGTGGCAAGGGATGAAATAGAGATCTAACCTCAGAGCAACACATCTTCTTGTCATTATAGCTGAGTACTGATCAGACTGATCAGGCTGTCGAGCCTCTCAGCCTGGCAATGCCATCACTTGCATGGCATGGTACTGCTTATAATGAAAGGTATAAGAGATCCCAGTGACTTCAGGTAACTTTAAGTTCGGTACTTCAAGCCATGGGAAAAAAAAAATGTATTAAAGTAACCTTAATTTGTCCCTGAAAACCCGCTGTAATCCATAATCTAGAGGTTTATTCTGTTGGAGCAGAGCAAATTCAACATCTTTGGAACACAGAAGGAGAAGTGAAGTTGCAAAATGGACTCTAAACAATATAGATTTCTGTCCTAGATGTGCACTTGACAAATAGATTATTATTATTAGATAGGTACTTCAAATAAGTAGAAGGTGTTCTTTAGGCTAAAATCTAGCCTAAATTAAAACAAAAGTTAGATAGGTGAAAAAGAAAATAAAAATTAAAACCACCCAAAAAAAAATAAGGCTTTTGTGAGGCCTGAAATATTGTCCAAAGTCCTCTAAATTATTAGAATCTTCTTGGATGCATTTCTAAAACCTGTTTTTCCCCTATTTTCCAAATTGAAAAAGAATTTGTTATATTTGTGACTTAGTTCTGTTTCTTCTTTTGCCAAATGTGTCTCATTCTAAGTTGACATAAAATGGCATTGCAGGCTGTGAATGGGTTGCCTACAGTGTGAACTCCTCCTTGGAGAGCTGAATTTTCTAATTTTGAATGAAAGATAGATAATTTCTTGCAGAACAGATTCAAACAGTTTGGGGGAGACACAGGGTACAGGAACACAGGAACCTTTAACATGACAAATGCCTGTTCCAACCTAAGTCTCAAAATCCAATTCATGGTGGTTTGGTTTTATAAATGAAGAGCGACCTTTGAATAGGTCTTTCCTTGCAAACATATGTGTGGCTTTTTCAGAGGCAAGCTTTCCATCTTGTTAAAAAAAGCTGATAGTTTCATTTTGAAACATCTTATTTAATTTTTACATGTAAGGCAAAACAACTTCGTCCTTACATTTAGTTAATAGATTCAAACTAGTTCAATATACTGAGATTTTCATAAGACATTTGTTGGTGTGGGTGCCTGGCATTTTTCCTATGTCCATCCTCCAGTGTGTTATGCAATACCCAATTTTCAAACACTGCTCTTCGAAACTCAGATTTATTAGAGATATTTGAAAACCTGTCAGCAACTTTCCCAAACCTTGACTTAGTTCTCAAAGCGTTTGAGTTCCTGATTTATTATAGTAAATGATGATGAATCAAGAAATTCAGTGCCTAAATTTTGAAATGACATAAATCACAGGATGTTGCAATTTCAATAAGATTTTATGATTTATGTATCTGGGGGTGTGTGCCAACATGTTTGTATATTCATCTATTGAATACACAGATCTAAAAAGAAAAAAACAAACAAAAAAACCACTGAAAAAAACCAAAATGAGACAAATATATGCAAACCAAGAGTATTCATTATCACAATTTAACATTTACTCAATTGAAACACAATGAACATGTATGTTATCCTCTAAATGAAAACGTAGATGGTCTTTTTGGAACAGAAAGTTTCTCCAAGAACATAGTATGGAACAAAGAAGTAACTGAAAAACATGTTGCAAAGAAGGAAATAAAACAATTAATAATGTAGTAAAAGGATAGCCTTCATTTTTTTTTATGATTACCTATACAGTAAACATTCTACTGTACTTTGACGGCTGAAGAAACTGCTGTTACATTAAAAGTTTTTACATGTAGAATTAAACTTTATTTAGAAAACCTCACTATGTTTTATCCAGGGTAACTATAGGAAATTACTGTTGAAGAGCATCAGTACAATTACTTGGTCAGCAAAAGAATAAAAGTATAACGTGCTTTAAATAGTAGTCAAAAGAAGGCACATATCTGGTTAATGCCAAGTTAAAGTGAATGTCTCTTCAAACGCTTAATGAAATGCAATGGATATTTTGTAGACTGCTTCCTGAACAATACTGTAACATGGAAGTATGTGATGGCTGATGACCCCAGTTCCAAGAGACCTTGGAAGAAATCTGATTATATATTGATAGAAAAAGATGTTTTAAATATTCAAGATTATTTTTTTTATTTTTCATTATGAGCTATGATTTCTTGAAAAGATTTATATTCTACTTTTCCATGTGTTCAAATCAGGTAAAATTTGAGTATAGTGTAATGTGTTCTCATGATCACTTCTCCATCCTAAATACCAGATATCATCTATGCTAATTGGATTCTGCTCCCACATCGTTATTTTTATTATGTTTTTAAGTCGACTCAAATGCACAACTTCTTCATTTGAACCCCACAGGACACATCCTGTTTAGACAGGGCTGGTTCTCATGTAACTCATCACCAATACACCTTAAGATTCTCAGTGTTTCTTCTCTATAGTGAGGTCACATAATCCAAACAAAACCAGAGAGTTTTGTGATGTCATTGCATCTTTAAAGTCAACATTTCATACGTTTAGCTGAAGTTAGAAATTATGTATTTCCTCAGGAAATTGCCAATGTATAAAAGCAAGCATTTTAATGCACACACAGACACAAATGCTGCTGTAAAGGTCATTTTTTTCTTTTCCACTCCTTTTTTTTTCAGGACTTTCCTCAGTAATGCAGTTAGCTCCCCCTGAAAAAGTTTACTGCCTCTGATGACTACACTGAAAATCAAGGATGACCTGTCCATTCACATGTTTTTCATAATCTGAGAATAGGCTGTTCAGAGCTGCACAGGATGTGTCTCATTTTGCATGGTGGTTCATAACCCCTGACTAACAGATGACATGCAAGGAGTACAGTTGCAACATCTGCATGAATTACTGTCATCCCTTTCTAGGGCATTGTGTAATCCAGCTGGGATGACGAGGTTTGTCCACAGCATGATCTAAGGGTCATTGAAAATGAGAATCAAGGTTTGGATTTTTCATCTGAACCTTGAAAATGGTTGGACTGCAACTCAAGATACTGCAAAATATGAAGAAAGGCCAAAATCAGATGAAACAGCTGCTCACTTGAAATTTCACCTCCTCTTACGTAAGCTAATCCTCTCTTCTCTTCAGTCATCGCTGCCTTCTTCATGGCCCATACTCCCAGTGACACGCTTTCTTGGGAAGGTGGCTTCTACGAGGGAGTTTTAGCCTTCTGGTACCTTTTCTGAGGGGCATCTGTCAGCAGACTCTTTCGTTCATGTATGAGACTTTCTGGAGGGCAAGAGACTGCTGACACTTGCACAGAAGCCAAGCAAAACCAAAACATTTGCAACAGCAAATGTTTTTACATATTTTTTCTTTATGGTAAATTAAAGGTGAAAAGGTAAAGTCAAAGTGAGGTTCTGGTGTCTTTGGTCTGTAATTACTTTCCTCTCACCCATCTGGGGTGTCTGGATCTGGGAAGATTCAGGCAAAGTCTAATTTTACCCATTTGCTGCTTTTTTTTGAGGAAGAGAGGCAACAGTGATCTTTAAATGTATGTTTATTCTACAAAAGCATGAGGAATAATTAGGACAGGCTTCTTGCTTAAGGGTGAAAGTTAAGTTCAGAGCGTTTGCAATCATCATGAGTAGTAAGACTACATTGATATGTACAAGATATGCACAAGAAAATTTGATTCGGGAGAGAATAGAAATGATAGCAGAAAAGAAAGCCAGTGTTGAGTCCATTAACAGATTGGACTTTCCAAAGAAAAGAGACCAAAGTAAAGGACGTAATCACACACTGGGTACTTCAGCTGAAGATAATTCGAATTTGTTTCCTACAGTGACCTTGTAGATCCCACAAATCCCCTTCAGAAGGAGCAGGGAGATGACCATGAGGGATACACAGTACATTGTCTGGTAGAGTGGGAAAGAGAGAGGAGGGAAGACAGACAGTGAGGGAAGGGACTATTCCTTCAAACAGAGGGCTTTTTCTTTGAAGTTTTGTTGCATTTAGTCCAAACACTTACACTAGAAGTGCTTTCACAGAAAAATAATGCTACTGGTAGCACACATCCAAAATCTGTAAAATCAATCTTTTTGATCTGTAGAGATGTCAAGAAGTTCAGAACTATCGTTTGTGAGATTGCAGAACACTGAAGGAAACTTTCATACTGAAAACATCCAGAAATTATGTTTCGGCCTCTTTAGCTACTTTGTCAGCTGGTGCCTAGGTCAATATTTACCTGGATCAATGTTTGCTAAACTTGAGTCAGTATTTACTCTCATTTTTAGTAGAGGAACTCCATTGCTATTGTAAGAACACTTTACTACATGTGATTGGAAGAAATTACTGTGCCTAGTGTAGAAAATAGGGGAGAGACAGGCAGTGGTATATTAGAGAACACGGAAGATACCATGCTAGTAAAGCCTAGGTATGAGATACAGGGGAGGTGTAGAAGGTCCCTGAGAGACAGCCAAACAAGGAATATGATTCAATCCTTCCTGATGGAGATTGGCACTTAGCTGGCTTGTTCATGAGGACTTGAGGCAGGTTTGCCTGCCCCTCTTCTTTATCACAACACTAATCAGTCTTTGATCATCAAAGCTAGGATCTATTAGAAGGCAGCCCAAGAAAAAATACCTTTTTCTGTAATGGAAACTTAGAATGAGGAAGAACCTGGGTTTCTGGGCCACTATGTTCCTTCAGGACAGATCCTGTCCTCCTGCTTTGTTTTTCTTCCAGATATATTCTGGATTGCAATAAAGGCTACCTCTTTTTTTTTTTTTTTTTTTCCCCAGGCTCCACAGAAAATAAGCTTTTCTCTCCATGCCCAGGGACAGATTATGTCAGCTCCCTATTCTTCTGAGGAGTCTGCAACCTGTGCTGGCAGCACTGAATGCCTGCCTGGTGCCTCTCTCCCAGCCCAGCCCCACTCTCCAGGAGCAATTCCTCCAGGGTATGTTTGCTCCCTACATGGCATCTGTTCATCTTCCTGCAGAGACTTCAACTGGACCCAGGCAGAGCAGTTAGTGTCAGGCAGGCACAAAATCCACAAAGTAAGCTGTTAGTGAATGAAGCAGATGCTATCCATCAAAATTTAATAAAAAGACTGTTATATAAGTAACATTAACATGCAGTTGCCTGTAACTTTCTGGGAATCCGTATTAGGAGCAGCATGTAGCCCTTTAAGTTTGTTAAATTGGAGTAATAAAATTATATAGAAAACAATATTGTTCTAATAATGATTATTTTTGTATTGGCTAAGCTATAGTCAAAATAGGTGAGATTGGGAAGGGGAGCTTAGCAATGCTAGGCCCTGACTATAGTCATGGGCCTTAAAATTATAAAATTATTTCATATCATTGTTGGGTTGGGTTTTTTTAATAGTTGTTTATCTCCCGAGTAACATAGCAGGGAGCAAAGAGTGGGGTTAAGGGCATCAGAAAGGATTTCACATACCTGTAAAAGCACGGAAATGACTTGTAAGGATTAATAGTGCTCTGCACCAATATTCAGTGTTGTAAGTCCTCTCCCATCCAGTTTCTCAGTCCTCCGCATACTCCACTTTGCATTTCAGGAGGGCATGAATGCCTAACACGTACCCCTTTTACTTATGGCTATTAACCTATTAACCTCTGGTATAGGCAGTGTAAATGTTCTCATAATTGCTGAAGATGGCAACATTTTCCCCCTCTGAGCTATTTGGGGTGGACTTCATTAAAGAGAAAGTAGGGAAATTCTTCCTCCATGGGCAGCAGTTCCTCCACAGGCAGACTGAGAGTCCCCAGTCCACCCAGCAGGCACCCTGTGCTCCTCCACCTGTTCCCACCTCGATCTTTATGCATTTGTTTGACTCTTCCTAATGCCCAAGACAAAAAAAAAAAAAAAAAGAGGAGATGGCTGTCAATTCTCTCCTGTGTCTCCAAAGAGATGATTTAGCTATTAAATTATATCACCTTTCAACCCCATAACAGACACCAGAACAAATGCATTATAATTCTACTGGGAAAGGATATGAATGGGTTTTGTGAAACAAACTGACAACAAGTTTACCCTGACCTGTTCCTCATCAAAATCTTGCTTTGAAATGTTTTTAAACACCAGATGCAGCTGGTGACCAAGGTTCAAATAACTGACATTACTAAGATGCAGCCAAGATTTTAGCAAGCCTCATGGTGACACTTCTGGACAAAGATAAGGCTTTGTTGTAAGCATGAAAGCTTGGAACATCACTAATCATATGTAGAAAAATGTCACAACAAAAATCATTAGCAGTCTTGAATCCAGTAAAAAGGCAGAAGGAAGAAGTTAGCTCAAGGACTAGGACTGAGTAAATGATCCTTAATTTTTAGAGTGAACTTTATAAAGAAGTTGTAATGTAAGATATCTGATTATACCTTTGGGGTACACTGACCAAGCCTATCAACTATTCTACCATGTTTTCTTTGACTAAAAGAGGACAGTTATGAGTTGTTTTAATGTCTCTTCTTGAAATTAAATGAAGAGAATAGATAAAATTTTCAAGAGTTTATTGTGTTTCTAAGAATTCAGACTTCTTTTAAACATCATTTCACATTTTACAGGCTTTAATTTCAGATTTGCACCTGGTCTTAGCCTGGGGGCAGAAATAAAAGGATACAAGTCAAAACACAGAGACACAAGCCTCCAGTATTTAGATAAGACAACTAACAGCAAAGGGAAGCTGCACATGTTCACAATGTGGTTTTAACTGCAAAATAAATAGTAATTATTGTATTTGCTCTCAGCTTGCTAAGATTTTAGAATTTTGCAGGAATAGATAAATCACATTTTAAGTTCCATTGATATTTGCATCAAACCAGAAATTACTAAATTAAAATATAAATCTGAACAACAAGTAGGATACATTTTTCCTTTCATGCTTCAAAAAAATCTTCTCTGTCTCTTAAAAAACCAGAAAACCAAGAAAAAACACCCAGCCCCAAAACCCAATTAAAGTTAATTTCCCTTCTGCTTTGCTGTCCTGGTAAGAAAGAAGTAAAAAAAGCAAGTTTATATAAACCAGTTCTAACCACAAATGCTAGCATCGTTCTACTAATGAAAACATGATTTTCATATATGTATAAAAAACGCAGTAGTTTGAAGAAATGCATCAAAGCTCTATTATTAACCAAGATAATAGTATATTACTATGTACTACTTGGTTTGACAATAATATAGCATAAGCAAAGGCAGGTTGATATCTGTTTAAATAGTTTTACCTAAAGCTACCCTTTTTTTTCTGATATTAATCTCTACTTTGACTAACTTCAAATTTAATTTTATATAATTTCCTTGAATTACAAATACTATAAACAAGAGGAACAGCCAAACATTTTTCCCAGTAATGAGTCAGAAAAAAACCCAAAGTTAAAACCAGAAACTTTCCTGAATGTATGTTGTAAGGATATAAGGGCAAATAAGTAAGGTGAATTACAGCTAGGAATCTGTCTTATAGTGTACAAGTAGTTTAGGATTCTAAACAGGCAAAAAAGAAGACAAGCAAATGAAAAAGAAAAAGGAGGAAAAGAAAGCAAAAGAGCTGATAAAGTTTCTGGCTGCAATACAGGAGACATATCATTACCATATGATCTAATGTGGGTGTCAGCCTGGATTGTGTTCATTGAGAGAAACCTTATTTTTCAACTGTGCTATGGAATAGAAGCAGGAGGGTTTTTCCACCAAGTGACAGTCACTGAGCTGAACTTACCCCCTCCTCCTTTCCACACCTGCAAAGCCTTTTGCCTGGGTTGAATATTTAGTTTAATTGCACCTCAGCTTTGAGAGCTCCTGTTGCAAATCCCTGGATTAAAAGGTACGGTTTTCAGTAATTCTCCTGAACTATGCTGCACTAATAAAACTTCAGGCAAGTCTGTGGCAAGAACTAGTTGAATTTTAAGAGAAGTGAGGAAGAAAGCCTACTAAATGTTTAGCAATGTTAAGTTTTTTATCCAGCACTTTTGTTTCTTGGGAACGTGAGAATACATTCTCAAGGACTGTGCAGATTTCCTACTGTTTATTTGACTTTACTGTTTCTTGTTTTGATTTGTATAAGCACTGCTATATTCCTTTCTTTTTTCCTTACTGTAAACTTTTGCAGCAGTATATTCTTTGTTTGCAATCCAGTGTTTAGAATCGGTGATGTAGTGAGTGTAAAAAATGTGTGAGTACTTACATTTCTGTTTGAAATTGCACTACGTGATTTCTTTTTCGTTTGTATTTCTTTGTTTATATTCCAAACATTAATGAATATAATTTCGGTTTCAGAGAAAATATTATGTAGTAGTTACTTAAACGGGCTCAGTGTATGCCTTTGTAATGTTAGAAAGTGCTATGTTACAGTGTACAAACAAGGAACTTACATTTAAAGAAAGTTCCTACAAGTGAAATAGTAGAAAAGAAAATTCCTTGAGCTGAAACTCCTGTTACCAGAGTTTTAATCTCTTTAAAACTTCCAACTCCTCTGTTTGCACATTTAGACTTTAGTACACTAAATGGGTAAAACATGCAGTGTAGGGTTTTGTTGGTTTTTGGTTTTGTTTTGAAACTGCATATATTGTTTAATTTGTCTTTTGTGGCATTTTAAGAGATTTGTGACAGTGGGCGAACTAATATTTAAAACTTAATACAAAGCTAAACTGACAAGAAGACCACCAATACAGCAGTGACGTGAACTGATGAAGCATATTTCCAGTGGTATTTTAAACTGAAATGTGGCCAAGTCTATGGTATAGTTTCCTCTGTTTGTGGAAAAGTCTTCCTCATTGTAAACACATAATTAAAGCAAATTTAAACAGTTATGTCCTGCAGACATAAATATTGTGTCACAGACCTTTAAGGATTCAGATTTCACTCCTCCAGCCCCTCACCCCATTTCTTTTTGTAAGTAAAATGTAAACATTTCTTACTAGTATAGTTTTGTATATGTCTTTTTCTCTGTTTATGTTCATTTACACATGCAAACAATAGGAACAGATATATGTGCCTGCTGTACAAATGTCAATATGAATAAAGATATGCAGACACATATTTATTCCTATTTGCTGATTAATAGTTTGTGTCTTGTTATTTTCTTTGCTGTGTCCTTAGATTAGATAGTTGATATCCTTTGTTGTCCTTTACACACAACTCTTACTGATAGTATTCTGGTTTTGACAAAACAGAGACCAAAGGAAAAGGCCTAAAAGACAGGGTTTAACAGAGATAAGTAAAGTCATCAATATTAATGTGAAGTGTAATGGCACTTCCAAAGCACATTTACATAGTTCTGGTTTTTTTTTTTGAGGGGTTGCAATTTAACTCCAGGATAAGACCCTGATTGTGCATTCTTAGGATGGACAGTGCTTCAGCAGTGACTGTGGGGGAGAAGAGGAGGGGGACACAAGCAGTTTTAAGTATTTAAAAACATTTTTTAAAAGTATGAATACATAAAAGATAGCTGGGGAAGCTTTTTAAAAAGTCCTGATTTCCAGTGTTAGTGTACAGCATTCCCAGTGTTTACTGAACATGTTAATGTACATTCTGAAAAATGAGTTGTACTGGGGTAATATTTTATTGATCATTTTCATAAGGCAGATAATTATGATGAATGGTTATGATTTAGCAAGTTGTCATCCCATTTCAAAGTATTAATGTATTGCACTGCTATTTTACAACAATTTGTACATAATAATCATTATTTTAAAAGTCTTGTTTTAGATTAAACTGTGGTAAGATCTCACTACCAGTTTGCTGTGACATCCTTACTTGTCTGCACGTACCCTATGTGCATCATGGGAGTGCTGCTGGAGAAGGCACACAGCCCCAACATTGGTGGGGGGCCAGGGCAGGAGGAAGCACAGGAAGATGTCCCACACAAGGACACAGCCTACACGCACAAGTTTGCAGAGCACTGAGTTAAGCTGAGAGGACATGTTAAAATGCTCTGACCCTCTAGCTGATATTTGGGTCTGTGAAACCCCTCTGTGCATGCAGTATGTAATATGTCTGCTACAGAAATGGAAATTGCTTTCTGGTCCAACTAAGAAACCAACTGTGTCTCTTAAAGAGACAACCGAAGTGGTGCTTTCCTCCATGGGAATTCACATCGAAGTCTTTGGGGCATATGAAGATGCTAAAAATCCATCTTCCTGTTAGGTAGATGACAGGAATATAAGCTGTGATTTTAAAACACTAGTATATTTTATAAGGTAATCTTATCATCCTTTCAAGATTGAACCCTAGTTCAGATCTCTAGTCTGCAGGACTGCATTGTTAGCATGTGTAGGTAGAAATTCATAAAGGAAACGGAACCCATATATAGATGGTATCTATAGATGGTATATATAGATGGCATATATAGATGGCATATATAGATGGTATCTAATTCCAGGGCTGTGTTTTCTATTTATTTACCTTTTTTCTACTAAACACTCCTGTTAGAATACCTGGATGTGGAGAGGCCTCTATATACTGCTCTTACCCAATATCAGCTGCCCATGTAAGTCATCTACCTGGTGGGTTCCATATATAAGTGTAGAGAAGTGAGCAGACCTCCTCTTCTGCCTCTTCTCCCCTTTTTTTTCTTTCCCTTAGTCAATATGGAGCTGAGAAATGCTATACCTTGTCCCTAACTGTTAGATAATTTCTGCTGGAAAAATATTAATCCCAGCTGGCACACACATAAGCATTTTGAAAGTTATTGACTTAAAGAAACAAGTAGATGTTTTTGCTTTAATTACAAAGAGCAACACCTGTATTCAGAACCATGCCATCTATTTAAAATAAAAGGTTGCTAATCACATGGCTAGTTTGCCTTTCTGTCATTTAGAAACTTGAAGGCAGGTTTCTTTTTTTTTTTTTTTTTTGTGTAGGTTGTTTTTAGACCCATGAAGGTTTGCAAAAACTTAGCTTTCTTATCTAAAATAAACGGAAAAGTGAAATAATTTTCAGAACATTACCTGATCTATACTGCCCTGATACAAACACTGCAAAGAGCTGATCTGTATTTTTGTTGTGTTCTTAGCCCACAACAACATGGGTAGGACAATGTACAGTGTGTTGAAATGCATTTAAGCCTAGGTTCTGAGAACATGTATTTAAACAGTTTTCCTTGTTAATGTCTATTAATGCAATGCATACTTGTGAAAATTGCTCTTTACCTTGAAAGTCTGCATTGAAGTGCTGTTAGAAAAGTATGCTGAAAATACTAAAAGTATCAATTTAAGTGCTCATACAGTGCAAAGCAGAGGATTTTAAGGGTACATTGTTTATATCGTAAAATCCCCTAGGGAAAAATTTGGAAAGAAAACCAGGAATATCCAATATAACACAACATTGTATTGCATTTTATTGTGCTGTTTAAACTGGGAAAGAAGTATAGCTCATTTAAACAGCTAAAGATCTTCCCCCCCTCTGTCTCCATCCCATCACTAAACTGTACTCTTTTCTCAGTCAGTTTTACTAGGCTGTAATTTCAAACACACAGCAAGCTGGCACTTTAAAAAAAAATTACTTAAGACACGAAATACTGCATTACAGTGAGTTTGGGAACCTCAGGTTTGTCTCCAGGGGACAAACTCATTGCTATGAAACAAATGCTAATAAAACCAAATAGACTGTTAAGTTGGCAGAAAACAGACACATGGAAAATGTGGCTTATTGTTTTTACTGTTTTGCATAACAAAGTTGACAGTGCTGCCTGTTCCTAATAAATATTACTCTAAATATGCAAACAGATGTGTTTACAGTTGTCTTTAAACTGTTCTGTAAAAGCTTATTGACAAGATGTTACTAGTTTCCTATCACATAACTGTCCTATTTTCGTTATTCAGTTTTCATTTATTGAAAGGAACAGTTATGCAATTGGTGGATATGCTGCACCTCCTTCAGCAGGAGCCCTGCAGCTATGGGAAACTGCTACTTTTGTTGTAAATCTCCTGCTTTGATCCCTAGGTTCTGCCCGGAGTCGATGAACTAAGCCATGAAGCTGGCTTTTCTCTTCATCCTACTCCTGCCAACATGCTTGGCCAAGCCATTCCACCAGCAGGGCCTCTTTGACTTTATGCTGGAGGATGAAGGGTCTGCTGATATGCCTCCAACAGATGATCCCGTCATATCTGGATTTGGACCAGTATGCCCCTTCCGCTGCCAGTGCCATCTTCGCGTGGTGCAGTGCTCTGACCTAGGTAAGCCCAAGAGTATCTTCATGGGGTGTACACTTATGTTCTAGCCACGGATTTGCAGCTGAGTCAGTGAGGCGGCTATTCACTGCCACTGTTATTGGGCTTTTGTCACAGAAATATGCTATAGCCACTGTTAACTGGAACATACTATACGAAATAAGTCATAAAGCCCTGATGAGATGGACATTTGTTGTGACCATGAAAAGTGTTTGATATTTTAATGTACATTTTGTGTATGTACATTTAATTTCTTCTTTGAAAGACTACAGATTTCTGCTGCAGAGAAAATAACTTTTCAAAGTTATTCCTTCAAATGCATATTAAGTAAATTCAGTGAGGTCAGATGTTGGAATGGAAGTGTTTTAAAAGGTTCTAAATTGCATGGTCCAGGTTCCAACACCCTTAATCATACTGTCTAGTACTTCACCATAAAAATCATCC
>JBCJKH010064046.1:0-17969 GCA_039877255.1 Loriculus beryllinus
CGGGGACCGCACACGGCAGCGGGTCAGGGTCCCCGCTTCCCACTCCTCTTCCAGACCCTTCGGGACACCGCAGCTCCGAGTACCCAGCTCGGAAGAACGGCCCCGAGCACGCGTTTGGGATGGTCCAAAGCTCCTGCAGGACAGGCTCCACGCCGAGGTTTATCCCCACATCATCCATGTCTGGCAGCTAAGCGATCCCGAGCCTGGCTGGCGATCTGTAAGGCTTTGACAAGGAACACAGTGAGAACATTAGAGGCAAACCTTCGGCTTTCAGTGCGTTCATTTGCTTTCCCAAAGTTAACGTGGATGAGCATCTCTCCTGAGTCACAGCGCCTTGCAGCGAGCTCTGTTGACTGCAATGATCTCTCTTCCTAATCCAGGCTTGATTCGGGGCGGGAAACGGGTGATTTGGTCAAGTTTCTTTACTGTCCTTTGATATGGGCCTTAGGTGCTAATGGTGCTAGGAAGTAAAGAAGAAATGGGAATAGAAATACACAACTATAAGAAATTACAATAATGACTTTAATTCAACCAGTTCCAACGGAATCAGTAATTCCCTGAAAAACAAACCTTGCACAGAAAACACAGAACACAAATGGGTTTGTCTTGACAGCTGGGGAGCACAAGCGAAAAGGTGAATGGGATCTCTCTGCCTTCCCTGGAAAACAAAAGGTTCCACATGCTCTCAAAACATCCCTTGTTTTCTTGATACATGGGTCAGGTTTGGAGGCAGCCACTGGAAATGCTCTGTGAGGAAAGCCAAGGTTTGGGCTCTGCCACGAGCAGTAATTCCAGATGCCCACGCTGAAATGCGTTTACAGGGATCTTATTGTCAAAAAGCATTTATGTTTCCTTAAAGAAAACCCCAGGACTTTGGCAAAAATAATTCAAATTAACCCCAAAAACCTGAAGAACACACCCCCCCCCAAAAAAAAAAAACCAACCTATTAATTTTGTAAACCATAATCCCACCTTTCCCAGCAGTCTTTACTTGGGCTTCAGGGAGACACAAGGCATGAGGAAGCGATCCGCTGCTGAGGCTCTCAGCCTGGGATGAGGGCCTGAGCTCCTGGCTCGGCTTCTCCCAGCACTGGAATACCTTTTCCAAAGCAATACCAAAAAAGGGCTGTTTCTAGGTCAAGACCTCAGTGCTCGGTTTTCAGCAGGGGCTGACAGTCAAATGTGAACACAGCTGTAAAATGGATTCGCAATGGGAGCTCAGGCATTCTTTTTCTGATTAGGAAGCGGTCCCCGAGCCTTGTGCGCTTAAAGGTGAAAGCTATTTTTGACATAAAAATGAGCACGTAGTTCCTCTGTCATCCTTCGGTGGCTGCTCTGGAAGCTGTGAGTGAATGATCCAAAGATAAGCAAGGAGTACAAACATGCGGAATTACACGAACAGGTAGAAGGGGATGGGGTTTTATTCTCCCTGACAATTAGGAGAGGAAGAGATTTCTTTCTACACTCCCTACTTAGCCTCAAAAGCACTGCTAAAAAAGGGCCACTTAAGCACTGAGACAGACCTCGATGGCATTTAAAAACTGGAAGTGCTTTTAATAGCTGCCTTTTGAAAATAATGTTAAGTCTATTTTTGAGATGGAGAAACTGAGCCACCAATAGAGCAAGGCTGGCTCCAGCACTGAAGAACTGCGGTCTGCTTCCCACCCCTTACAGGGACCCCAAGATAAGAAAACAGCAGTGGACTGGATGCTTTCAAGTGTTCTTTACACCCAAGTTCTCCTTCCTTCATTCTTTGGGGGGAAGCTAACCCTGAGCCTTCAAAATTAACCCGAAGCAGCTTGAGAACATAGCTCAGAGGGACTGCTGCTAAAATAAAAGTGAGCAAAGAACAAGCAGAACTCAGAGGGCTTATCGCCACCCGTAATGCCCCCTGCTAATCCCTGGCCCCTTTACGTAACCTGGGATTGCTGCAGCTCAAACAGCTTACTGGGGTTTGCTGCTTTGCTTTAAAGCTCTCGTGGACAAATGCAAACACATTAAATACTTGGTTTTCTTCTGCCACTTGCAAGAAAAAGTTATTGGGGGGGGGGAAACTCAACCTTTTATTTGTGAACAACGGCAAACAGAATGTAACTCACGCACTGAGAACACGTCTGTCTTAGCCATGATCTCGACTTGAAAGAAACCTTCCCTCTTTGTAACTCCCCACTGGTAAGACACAAAAGGTGGAATCCCACATTCCTCCTCCCCCCAAACACCCTCTGGAAGCAGTGGGGTGCTCCAAACCAAGACAACACCGTGCCCGAGCTACACTTTTGGCGCAGCTCCTGCAGCACGGCTGGCTGCGCTCTCATACTTACTTCCCTGTGCCCACTTGCCCGCAGTGCTGAGCCAGCACCGAGCCGGGCACCGGTGGCTCCCTTTGCCCGCAGGACGAGCTCTCGTGCCACTGCTCTGCTCTGACTTTCCACTGCACCAATCCTTCCAAGGCAAAATGCAACTTCCAAACTTCCAGTCGCTGCTAAGCCTAAGGCCGGATGCTTACGGAAACTTAAGGAGGAAAAAAAAAGAAACCCCTTATTGAGCTCCTTGCAATCGGAGACCTGAGCGGGCTGGATCTAAACGCCGCTCACATCAACGGCAGCAGTAGGCTTCCCTGGATGTTGGACTAGATCCAGCTTAAAAGTTTCCATGAAATAAACTAGGCTAAGCGCATCAGCTGCATCGCAACTAACTCGGTGTAACAGGAGCATCTGTTCTTCACATCCACCATTTGCTTACAGCCTCAACTCCCCGGCGCTGCAGCAACACGAGCTGCTGTGCGAATGGCTCATCGCTGTCGTGACACGAGACGTCGTCTCCCGACAGCAGCCGCCTCGTTAAGACTGTGGATGAACCAGCGATTAGAAGGTAGCATGCATGCTGTATAAACTACTTGACCAGGTAGCTTTTGGGTGTCAAAAAACAGCTTAAATGTATTTCGTACGACGGCATTACAACGTGAAATTCATGTCCGCGTCGAGACAGCCGAGGAGCACACCTCGGAACCATTTATACACAGTACAAAGCAAATGTTTACCCAAGTACAGATGAAACAGGTTGACAATTAGCTAATGTAGCTTTGTGGACATAAACCAGGTACATTCGAGCAGAACCAACATAAAATAAAAGAGGAAACAGCCCTTTTCCTATGCCCTGCTAAGAGCACCGTGGTTTAGTGGTTTGGGAAGCCTCTGTCATGTTGAAAAGTCTCCTTGCCGGTGTTTAATGTGTTTATTCTACTGCTACGCTGCTGGGATATAAATAACAGCAGCGGGGCTGCACAGACCCACTGTCAATGCTACAGGAATTGACAACATACAATTAAGTCTCACACCTGTTTATTGTCAGTAATTCATAGATAACCACTTCTCGTACACATTTTCATCTTGGCTTTTAATGCTTCTTGGGGGTTGTTTTAAGATCAGGGACACCCAAACTTCAGCTAAGGGTCATCTCTGCAGCGTCCCCAGATCCAGAACGCCACACACCTACTGTGTAAAACTGGTGCAAGCTGGTGTCATTGCCACGGGTAGCAGAGATGCTTTGGAAACTACACGTCCCAACATGCACGGCCCCACCAGCACGGGCCGCTCTACGCTACGGGAGGAGGGAGTTTTCCTGGGGTGCATTCCCTTCACATGCCTCGTTCCGGCCGGATCAGCCTAAGTCATGCAGCTGTCTGCACGCAATGCTCTACACAGTGCAAAAACGAAGACCTCTACACATCTGGAGTAAGAACAGTGGTAACAAAGTCATAGCTACATATTCTTCTCTACATTTTTGTTTATTGAGACAAACTAATTAAAAGGCACAAACATAGGGCATATGTTTACATGGACATTATAACAAACATATACATTAAAAGTGTAGGAATGTGTTTCCTTTCTGCTAAACAGAAAGTTCCTAAGCTTTTATATATACAAAAGTTGTACAATTTGATGTCCTAAAGTACAAAAGATCATTTATAAAATTATTTTACACTAAGCTCTATTTTTTTTGTGTTTTTTTCTTTTTTGTTGTTGTTGTTTTACTATGTAGTCCAAGCCCCTAGAACAGTTTCACGTAATGATACAGATACCTGTCACCTGAGCCAGCAGCCTGGCAATCACTGCTCGTTACTGACATGGCAGGGTAGGAACGGAAGCAGCCAGTCCATTTTGACTAGTCAGTCCTGCTAGCACTCTGTGAAAATGCACACACTCTAATCTCTGTAGCTTTCAACTTCATTAAGATATAAACATCTCAACTGTAATCTTTATTTTATTTGTCTTTTTAATGTAGAGTCTTGGGTTTAGGGTGTTGTTTTGTTTTTTTAAACAAAGGTTTAAAAACGTGAATATGTGACATGATAGTCGAAAAAGTATAGCTGTTTCCCTAGATCTTGCTTTCTACTTTATGTACAGATAAACAGGTTAAGAAATAAAAAGCACATGTAGCTTAAACATGTGTGACCATTTGTGGAGAAGTTCTGGGCTGGACAGTTCAAACCATCACCCCAGAAAGTCCCACAAACTGATAGAAATGTGTTAACACAATAGAAGAGTAACGTAAAAATGATGATGTTTGCAAATATTTACAAAGTTGAACAGATTTGCACAACACTTGATCAAGAAATAGGGGAGAAATTAAAAGACGCTCTCTGCTTGTCCTGGAGGGGCATCCTACCTAGTTAGTGGTTAGAATAAAAACTGTATACAATTTAATATAAGACAAAACTTCTAGTGAACAACTAACACGTCTGTCCCCTGCTGCAACATCAGCAGGCTCTGATTGGGAGGCAGAGGGCATAAAAATCATACCCAGTGCCTCCAGAATCTTCCAGCTTAAAGCAATATTTCTTAAGTTTCAAAGCACTCCTTTTGCTCCTAGATAAGAGTCCCATAGGGGTCTGACTGTTGAGAGACCATGTTTACATACATCTCGACTCCTCTTCTGTCAGCCACGGCTGTTTCTCACCAAACCATAAGCTTTCTTAAACAAAATGTTGACTACAATGCTCTATTCCCTTAGGGTAATATGTTGGGTAATATTTACATCTCCAAATATCAGGTCACAATCCCTATTATACGTTGAAGTTAGAATGATAAGTTATCATATGCTTTGCATATCAGAGCTGGTATCACCTTTCCCATAGGGAATGCTGCCTGAAATTACCATATTCCCAAAGGTAAAATGCATTTTTTCTCCACAATGCATTTTTCTTTTGTTTTAAATGACAACATTGTAATGCATTTACTCCTTAAAAGAAAAAACATCAACACAGACAAGGATTCTACACTAGCTCAGAAACTTAAACAACTGCCAAGTTAAGATTAGCCATCCGCCCTGTCAAACACACAGAGGGGTCTTTGCTAGTGCTTACATTAAAGTAATTCTCTAAGTTATAATTTGGGGGATAAAACATAAAACTGGTTGGGTTTTTTTTAGTTATTTTTTTTTAAACTCTGGCAATAAGTATCTGCTCTAATTCAGCATCAGTCAGCTAAGAGGGAAAACTTGCGTTAACTCAAGTGCTCCAGTGAAACTCAAGGTTGAACCATACGAGCCAAATCAACAGGGGAAGATGCTACTGTGGTCTCTGATGGTGCATGTTGCCCCAGTGTCTTAGTCTGAATTTATTATTAACTAAACCAAAACGAAACAAAACGAAACAAAAAAACCCCAGCAACAGAAATAATAATAAACCCAAACAAAAACCCAGAAAAGAACTGCTGGTAAGGATTCCATTTTAATCCTTTTTAATACTGTTTAGAAACTCTTTTACCAGGGAGGAGACGTGGGCAAGGCCTGGGGCAGGAAAGGCATGCTCTCTACCGGTCTCATGGCTATATTTAAAGGACCAGCTAACGTCATGGGCGTGGGGAGGTTCATGGGAGATGTTATAGTGACTGGATGTGCTATATTCACTGGAGCGGTTACTGGGGTAGGTAAATTGACTGGTGTGGTGAGCGTTAATGGAGATGTCATGGATAATGGACTTGTTATAGTTACAGGATGCCCTAGGTTCATCGGACTGGATATATTAACTGCACTTGATACATTTACTGGACTTCTCATGCTCATTGCAGCTGCCACTGTGACTGGGTTTGTGATAGTCCCAGAAGCCACAGAGGACGTTATATTGAATGGAGTAGTAAGAGTCACAGGCGTAGTAGCAGCAGTGGAGGTTTGGCACAAGTTAGCAGCTTCTAAAAATGAGACATAAAAAGACAAAAAGTTTTTAACACATAAAAAAACCCCATAGACAAGATTTAAAAAAAAAAATAAAAATAAAAAGGCAAAAAACCAAAGAAAAGAACAAAAACAAAACTCAAACAAGAACAGATACAAATTCTGGCATCATTTTCTTTAGGAATTATTAGTAAGTTAAAACTGTTAACATTCTATAGCCTACAAGAAATACAAACTCTCATGCACTTCATTTCAATTCAATATCTTTTTTTTTTTTCCCTGAGAAGTCAAGCGAGGTTGTCTTATAAAAGAGGGTTTCCATGTGCATAAAAACAGTATTGTACAGTCAAAGAAATCCTCCCAAGAGGAACATTATAAATAGAGGAGAGAGTGTACATACCGAATGGTACGTACTCTATAGCCTTCTCAAAGGTGAACTGACATTCTGTGAAGGTTTTAAAAAGTCATTATTAGGGACTGATTAAGCAAAGCTCGTTTCAATATTTACCTGCTTATTTCAGTCTTAATTATTGCTATTAAATACTGCTCCACTGATCACACTTAGCGATTTTCAAGGCTACCCAGTACACCTTCCAACCCCCAGCATCTCCTCAGCTTTCACATAAGCTACAGCTCCACACCAGCTTGGTTTGCTCTGTGGGGTTTCGGGTTGGTTGGGTGGTTTGGGTGTTGCAGCAAGCAGGAATTAAGTGCCGAACAAAGCAGCAGAGGGGCAGATCAGTGCCCGGTCCTGCTACCACGGAGGTGGCTCTGGCAGGGCTGGGCACTGGGGAGCGGGCAGAAGCGGTCCAGGACATGGAGGAATCACTACACATCCATCAGCACCACCTGCCGGCTACCCATACTAGAAGGCTCCAAAAACAGAAGCGGGTTGGTGGACGCGGGTAAAGGGAAGGGATGAGTGCTAGAGAAACTGACAAAAATACATCCTACATCAACGTTACAGCACTTCTAAGCCGTGCCTTGTTCCACATTTGTAGGGTAGGACACCAAGCTCAGTCTACACCCACGTTTCAGGAGGTAAGCCAGGAGCAAAGAGTCCACTCTTGCCACTTAGGCAATACAAATGTACCAAGACAGAGTTAACTTTGAAAGCAACATTAGCCCCATTCAAGGGTTACTGTTGGTTCTTCAAAGTCCATATCTAGGAGGGGTGGAGAGGAAGGGAAAGAGCAAAAAAAAAAAAAAAAATAATAATAATAAATTGTGAAAATAAATCGTATTAGACTAAAAAAAGTATCCCATAATGTGTTGTAAAGCCAATGCAACAGGGGGCACAAGCACAGGAGAACCAGCATGGAAAGAGCAGCACGTAGGCATGGCACTGTCTGGTCTAGCTTCACCTTCCAAGCACAGTAATATGCAAAGGCACATCCCACCCGTGCCCCTTCCCAGTTCAGTTAAGCTCGTATCAACTGACAACACCTCTACCCACCCGCCTCCCTCACCCACCAGTCTGCCCCAACCCACTCTTCATGTGAGAGCATATTCAATCATCTGAACAGGAAAGGAAGAGGGAACAAGACATAGGAAGGAGCAAGCAGAAACCCAACATTCTCAGAGATTTTCTAACTCTGACACCCTTCTGCTTTATCTAGTGGCCTGATGGGATTTAACGCTTCTGTTATCACTGCATATGAACATGATGAAGCTGTTTCTACACTGTCTGATCATAGAATTCAACTGGAATAACAACCAAGGCGAAAAGAGCTAAGCAGCCTAATACACAAACGAGACCTAGAAAAGATTAAAGGCTGAAGATACTGAAAGTAAGCTTAGGAGAAAAGAAAAAACAAGGTGAGTCAGTAACATTTATTACTAGAACAGCTAGCGAAAGTAGCAAGTGGTGGCTAGGAATTCCTTCTAAAGGGAGAGTCACAGATAGATAGGCATTTGAAATCAAACTGTTGTGAAAGAGTAAGAAAGAAGTAAGTGAAGGCTTTAAGCTACTGAACTCCTACACTAAACTGAAGCAACCTATTCTTTGACACAAACGGACACATTGACCAACAATGGGAAGCCATTCAACTGCAATGGCAGCTGCACACATATATGCAAGCTGTGAGCTAGCGATAATGACAAATGGGATCACTTATGAGTTAGTTCTGCAATTAAAATAAGTGAAAATACCCCAAACAAATAATGTGTTCTAGAAAACCTTCTGCAAAGATAATGCTAAAGCCAATGTAATAAACTGGGGGAGAAATGATGAAAGGGACACAGAAAGCATCCACATGCAAACTGATGATGATGCAACGACTGAGGGTGTTATGTGTGTATATACATATAAATATATATGCACACAAGTTAACAACTGGTAAATATGCACAAACACAGCTGAAAACCACATGCAAGGATAAAAAACACACTCTTGCCTTGGAGCAGACACAAGCATCCCTTTATAATGATGACTGCTACGCACACAGACCAAAGGGAAGCGGGTAATAAGGAGTTCATTTACAACAGGGTAATTTTGGCCATGCTCCTGCTAGTTTCTAGCTATTACTAAGAATGAAACGTTCCTGTAAGACATCTTTTTCTGACATCTTAAACTCCCTATAGAACTATCAACTCCAATATCTTACAAAGCCAAGACTGTAAGTATTGGTTTGTTTTACCTTTCTTCCTTGCTTTGACGGCCTCTTCCCATAATCTCAGGGTCTCTACCTGCTTTCCAGGCCAACTTGTTACATGCTGCTGCTGCTGTTGCTGCTGCTGCTGTTGTTGTTGCTGTTGTTGCTGCTGCTGCTGCTGCTGCTGTTGTTGTTGCTGTTGCTGCTGCTGTTGCTGCTTCTGATTGCTGGTCTCTTCACTCATGCATGCTATGCCAATTAAGTAAGAACACAAATTCACCTTGAAAAGTTACTCTCTTTTCTGCTGACATCACAAAGGCTTCTTCCATAAAGAGCGTGTGGAATCTCACAGGATTCCAAGAGCAAAAATCAAAGGTGCTTAAAACCACATAATTAATTCTGTGCTTTAGAAAACTACTTTTCCAAGAGCTAAAACACAAAGTCGGGAACATCTGCTTTGACTTCCTTTCTGATTATTTTGTTTGCATTTTAGGAAGAATGGAAGAAAAGTCTCCAGGCTCTAGACTTCGAGCTGCTGAGCCAACTGCCCTGGTTCTAAATCTCAGCTTTTGAAAGAAAAAAAAGCCTTTTTACTTGCTATTCCAAGTATGACCTCAAACTTTCAGTTTACCTTTACATCACAGAACAGCACACTACTACTCTCTGGCCACACAACAGCTCATCATTTCCACCCCTAACAACTGCTGTAAATGCCTCATGTGAAGTGGCCAAGCAGCCCCAAACTGGCTTGGGAAGCCAGAGCTGTAACCCTATACCTTGAAAAATACTTCACACCCAAATTTTGTGTTAAGCTCAACCATCAGGCATTTCAGACATTCCCGGGACCTTCAAATTAGCCAGGAGTAACAGGCACTGAAAAGATGTTGTAAATTAATACCGTTTAAAAGGCTTTAAGGACAAAGTTTCCAAAGACAATCCTTGCTTCTCCCCTTAGATTCCTCTGAAAAGTCATTCTGTACCATTAGCCATGCAGGTTAACTTAAATTACAGGTATTTTAATAGGGAAGATGCGAAAATCAAGCCTTTCCTTGCTTACTACGCACTCCCAGGTTCAGGCTTCAGCACTTCCACAGACTTTAAGACTAGAAGGAGCTATTACAAGCATCCCATCTGAACTCCTGCACACCACCAGTCAAATGCCATTAATGCTCAAAACATTTCAGGGCTGGATTTAAATGCTTTTCCTGTCAGTTAATGCCAGAGGGTCAAAGCTTGGAGAAAGCACAGAAATCTTCCTCCTATTTTTGAGGAGCTTTAGGGGAGGCTTCACACCTGAAACTTGCCAGATCTTAACAGCTCTGAAATAGCCTAAATTCTTCAGAAATATCTGCTGGACTTTTAGGCCTGTACGGTTCAGCAAGTACTCAGAAATGGAGAAAACCTGGGAACTCTGTTGTTCAAAGAGATGGGTTACCCTCACAAGTTGCAGGGATAAGAGCACATTCTAGCAGCAAACCAATTCCACACAAGCCAATTCTTGAGCAGAAGAAGATTCTGTTATCAAACATCTATTTTTAATAGGTGTAAATAGAGCACTCACACCTATTAAAACGCACCCCTAGGACTGACGGGTGCGTTTTGGCATTTTAACGTCACCAAAGGCAATTCCCTTTGCAAACACACTGTTATTAGAAATGTTTTTAAAACGTTCACCTACTTTTATTGATGCCTTGTTTACAGGTATTACAGTTGATACTTTGGCTCTGCCCGTGTGTCTTTAAGTGGCTGGTGATATATGCTGCACTCAGAAGTTTACCACAGATATTACACGATACCTTTCCTTCATGGCGCACCATGTGTGTCCGCAGTCTGTCTTTGGTGGCAAAGGCAGCAGTGCACGTCTATATAGAGGACAACAGTTACACTTGAAGTGCAGACAGCATCGTTACAGTATGAACTACATGCCCACCATAAGGCTGGTTTACCTTGTACGTGCAAAAATCACACTCTATGCTACTTGAACTGTCTTTAAATAGTGGTTGCTTTACCTACCGTAACAAGAGGTATCTTATAAACAAAGCCTAGAACAGGCAACGTTGGGTTTTGATACAATTTAACTGTACAAATATGAACCTGATACCCTCAATTGCTCAATTACGTTTGTTCCTATCCAAATCAGAACAAGGAAATGAAACCTTCTACTAACGCTATTCCTTTTACACAAGGCTTTTATTTAATGCGATGAGTCACTAAAACACAGGTTGGAACAAGCATGCCTATTCCAAGCAAAACAGTTAATTGTTCCAGGGCAGTCAAGTTTTCTTCTCTTAGACTCAGCCATCAACTTACTTACACCAACTTGCTTTCATCTCCCAGCAAAGTAACGGAACCAACTATTCCAACCCATTTTACATGGATATAGTGAGGAACACATGTAATTGAAACATGCTGAGAAACACACTGCACACATGACTCCAGTAACCAGCACTGAGCTGAGGATGCTGTTACAATCCTACCGCTAAGTTAAGCAGATCTTAAAACAGAGCACCTATGCTGTTCTCCAAGAAAGCAAAAAGCCTCTCATCTTCCTTAAAAAGTAGCCGCAGCATCCTTTTAAACTGCATCTACACTTCTATCAGAGCTACAGTGCTGCTGGTATGTAAGGCAGATGCAACTTTATTCCTAAACTTCCTTGTCAACGAACAGTCCGGGAGCAAATACAGTTCTGGAAAGATTATTCACCTGAGATGCTAACGTTACAATAAGGCATTGTTCTTAACAAATCACTTTAGCCCTTACTTGGCATTTGAAGGGTCTCTCTGTTGAGTGAACATGTTTAACGTGACAGCTTAAATGATCAGGCCTGCAAACAAGAGAGGAACAGAGAAGAGAATGCATACTGTTACAAATACATAGTAAGGACACGGTGGCTAGCGGTGCTGAGCACTGCTGGTGACCCCTTGCAGCCCACCCCCTCTGCACAGCACGAATAAATACATCCCCTCACCTACGCAGTGGCTTTCAGCTAGAGTAACACATGGTTACGCTGAGACCCAACCTGCTGTTTAAAACTTAACCACGTTCCTCTTAACACACCTGAAAATGGTACGTTTGGTGGCACCCTGTGTAAAGGTGACAGAGCAACGGCTCTTAAAGGTTGAAGCCTTCTCTCTGTCACAAGCACAGGCGTAAATACAGCCAGCAGCAGTGCAAGTTCCCCCGCACTGCTCTGTCAGTACACCTCAACCCTGCTACCGGACAAGGAGGCGGTTTGCCTGCTGTGCCCCATCCAGCCACTGGCCTCTGCGAAGGCTGGTCAAGGGGCTCCGTGACGCCCTTCAGTGACACGGACACGTGTCCTGTGGACCTGGATGAGGTCACAAGATGGTTTTAAAACACTCCCACAAAAGAACGAGCACTTTTGGCTCAGAGCAAGACCCACACCCTAGAGGTAAACAAGGCTCTTTATCCCCTCACCAATCTTCTAAGATGTCTGGTTCTCCTAGCCCCTCGCTATGATAGCTTAACCCTTCTTGGTTATGAAAAGCCAATACTTGAGCTCGCCTGGGATTTTCTACATGGTACCTCGAGAAGCCTTTTCCACAAACACCACAGGTGTAGGGTTTCGTGATGCCACCTTCGTGGGACCTCACGTGGTAGGTCATGCGATCCTTCCTCTTGAAGCGCTGATTGCAAATGGGACATTCAAAGGGTTTTTCATCTGAGTGGGACAGCTTGTGCCGGTTGAGGTGGTAGACATCCCTGAAGGCCTTTCCACACATCTCACAAGCGTGGTTCTTCTTAACGGGCTTGCTGGGCTTCTTGGCTGTCTGAGTCACTGCCATGGCCGTCGCGCCGGCACTGCTGCTGGGGTTGGTGGCAGAGGAAGACGTAGTGACTGTGGACAGGATGCCTGCGATAGTCGACACCAGTGAACTTCGGCTGTTGTCACCAGCGATGGTGGAGATAAGGGGCACCATTGTGGTGGGAGTTTTCTTTGGCCGTGACACTAACTTTATCCCTGTGTGGCAGGACTCGTGACGCCTCAAATGGTAGCTGTCCCTGAATGCTTTGCTGCAGTAAGTGCACACAAAGGAGGTTTTAGGTTTTTCCTTTTTAATCCCAACAATAGCATCCTTTAATGTTTCTGGTGCAGGCTGAGGTTTCTGCGTTATTGGTAAGGGCAGAATCGGCTTCTGATCGGGTGGCTCAACAGCAGAGCTCAGGAGAGGCAACAAACTGTTCTGTGCTGCCTGCTGTTGGTGATGTGAGGCTTCGTGTGCCTAAAACCAAACATTCACACTTAAATTCCATTGATGGGTGCTCGCTCTGACACGGTGAGAACATTCACAACCTACAGGGAAGCACATTCTACACCAAAAGCCATTGAAGTAACAACTGGAAAAGGGAACAGAGCTCTGGTTTTGGACAAGAACAAACCCGCTCACGCTCTACATGCATTGGCTGCGCAGATTCTGTGGCAAGCAGAGGGATGGCACGCATCATAACAAGCAAATAATTAATAAGTTTCCGGAGGGCAACACTTCCTATGGAAAACAAGGAGGCGCTTGTCAGATCTTTTCCTAACACAGCATTTGATCTTTACATAACAGATAACTTGTTTTGCTAGCGATCGTATCAGATGCCACCTTGGGACTATCTTTGGAGCTTATGAATGTACTGACAGGAGTTGCAGAATAATGCCCCACCTTTAAGCCGAGCTTAGTGCACACTGAGAATCAAACTGCAGCCACAGGGAGCCAGGATGCACTAAGGTGTCTTATTTAAGCAGCGGGCTCATACTGGTGCGTTAGCAATGAATCAAAGCAGCTTGAATCCAGGGCTGTCTAAAGCCACATTGCTGTACTTTGCAGGTTCCCATCGCATTTATACACTGAACAACACACTCTTTGCATCTGGAAACAAATGAGCATAGTGACATGTCCTTTTTCTCTTTGTCAGCAGCTACTACAGTGTGATAGGAAGAGGAGCTAATCGATGAGCACTGCAGACATCTAGACATGCTGAAGAACACAGTTGGGGGTGTTGGGGGGGAAAAAAAGCCCTGAGAACTGTTTCAAAACAGCCAGCACCAACTGACTGTGAACTACAGAATCAGTGGGAGATGCTAAAGGGAAGAGACAGAAGGGGATCCCCCGCTCAGCTGAGCTGCAGCCTGGGCTGCTACAGGCTGTCCTACATGCCACTTGTATTCTGAGGCTGTTTATTCTAAGGCAGAAAACACGGTGATTAAAACTCCTCCAGTCAGACTAGGACAAAACCCTAGCAGATACAATTTTAAAGTGGTTTAGAAACCACACAAACCAATTCAGCCTAATGGAGCATTAAAATAAATCACTCTAGCACCCTAAGCCAGTTTAGGCGCATCTGTATTCAAGATGTGCCTCGGTCTCATCAGACCAGTTTTAAATCAGTCTCGTTATTAACACAGCATGCCAGGGCTGAAGCTGAGTTTGGGGAAACTTGCATTCCCATTGGATCAGTGCTGCAGCCTTCCAGGACTTCTCCCTTATGGCTTCCTTCACAAAATAACATGACTCGAGGCTGTCAGAGCCGAATCAAACGCTGCGCTGGCTCGTGCCCCCCAGCCTGTCTCCTTTTACAGCAGCTCAGGACGGGCAGCGTTACAAACCACGCTCAGGCTAATACTCTTCCTATGGGAATCCATTCCATCACGTCCTCTAGAGAAGCCAGTACCTCCAGGAGCTCACTTGAGAGCTTTATTCTTAGTTGCATCCAAGCTCTGGCCACTTTGCCTCTCCCAGCTGCAGCAGCAACTACAGCACCTCAGTGGGGCTCCCCCCTGCCTGCAAGGGGGGTCCCAGCTCCTCCTGCTACCGCTCAGGCCCTGCAGCATTCCAGCCACTCACTCTTCAGGAGCACGATGCCGGTGATCTTTGGATAGAAGCCACCGGTGGACACAAACACTGACCCACGTGGCTGTGAATACGTGCTCCCTAACACTCCAAGCCTATCTGACAGGAAAGGGAGAAAGCCTGGAGTTGGTGTGACAACGCGCAGGACGCGGCAGGAGCCAGGCCAGCCTGTCCAGTTGGATCCCACCCGCGTTGGAGCTCGGGATGCAACAGGTAGGTTGAGAATTACCACACCGGGCCTGGCCACAGCAGCCACCTCAAACAATGGCCTCAGGGGCTGGTTTGTGATTGCTGAGGAGCCGAATGAGGAGCTCTCCTGGGACTAGCATGGTCCAAACTCCAGCATCTCCACTAAACTCCTGCCTGACTTCAGTGGCAAACGTAGAGTTCCAACCGCTGCTTTTCCATGTTTTTACAAAGCCATTGGGTCATGGACACTGCATAAAACCAGCATGCACGACACACATTGAAAGCACAATATTAAGCAAGTTGTGTAACTTAAAAGACAATTTTAATTTAAAAACTAGAAAATCTGAGATGCTTTACAGCCGACCTGAAATAAGCGTTAGACAATGTTGTTAAACTGCATCAGAAGACACTTAAGAGCACCTAAGGATAGCTCCAGAGATACAGTTTCAAACGCAGAGCTAGCAGATCGGATAATAAAGAGCCCAAATCCTTTGGACAAGGTTCAAACTTACGCAGTTTGTGGGTATTTTTAAGCCTTAAAGAACCGTCAGCACTTGATGGGAACGATGCACTTATTGCTACGGAACCGATCCGGACGGGAGCCATAAAACAATGTATATTCATAAGGCTACAGGCTACGGAGCCGCTGCTTATATAAGTCTGCTTATCTTGGTTCCCAGATAGCCAGCGCTATTAGCAGGGCCGTCTTCCTAACAACCCCTGTTTGCAACAAGCAGTATTCCTCCCTTCCCGAGGGCTGCAGCATCAAAGCCTTTTAGCAAAGGATCAGGCCGTATTTGTTTCACTCCCTGCTCCAGAAGGGAGCCGGCACCTGCTGCACGCCCCTGGCAAGTCATTCCTATTCAGGCACAGACCCGGCTTTCCTTGACCCAGCATTCACATCAAGTCAACAGCTCTGTGATTCTTGGGATCGCCCAGGCCAAACCCCCCTGGTCCTAGCACTGATTTGTGCTTTCCTTGGGGGCCAGTAAACACCAGAGAGCTGTAATTCCTGACCCGCAGTGCTAGGATGTGGCATTGTGAACTTCCAGTGCCAGAGGCGAACATTTTTTTGCGCTCCAGCCTTAATGTGAGAGCAACAAATTAGCATGAGTCATATCTCGAGCACTCCGCTTGATGGATGAGTCCTCCTCACATTAACAGATACAACTTTCACTTTCCCAGCAGATACTTAAAAGTGGGTTTCAGAATGAGCATTTCAGGCACTATGAAGATCCCAACGAGAACCGCTCCAAACAAGAACCGCTTACTCAGTAGCGCAGCCTTTAAAGAGAGAGCTACAAGCCATCAAAACGCCACCGAAACACAACCAGACAACTTTATCTGGAAGGAGCAATTTATAGTTGCACATCCCATTGCCGCCAAGGCTCGAATTAAGGCATCGGAGCCTCCTCCAAACACATTTAGCTAAGAATTACAACTCTACACACAGCGCCTTGAGCTGTCCCTGAGAAATCCTGTCACAGCTGGAGCATGCTAAAAGCCCCCGAGAAGAATGAGGGGTTTATTCAGTCACTGGCATTTGTTATTTAACCAATACCAAGGAGGGGCCGGGAAGGGCTTTTAAATCCACTTTTTCCTGCTAGTTTTAACTAATCCCAGTTGGATCTCGGCTGACAGGCTGCTGGTAAGCAAGGGGGAGAACTAAACTCACATCAGGAGCTGTCTCAACAGCGCTTTCTGCCCGGTGCATTAGGATGCTCGCACCCTACACCATTAATTTGAACAAAATGACTCAAGAAACGATATCCAACATTATTCCGAGGTCTTAAGGCTTTATTCCTTGGGCAAAAATAAAGGAGTCAGAGGAAAACCTCCACGCCACGGCTGTACGAAGATGCTTCCAAGTCGCGCAGAGCTGAGCACGTTAGAAAAGCAAGCTGCTGACTCCTTAATTAGAAGCAGCAAATCCTACTCCTAAATCCAAGCGTGGCACCGCTATTGCAAAAGGCAGAACCCTCCTCCAGCATCAGGAGGAGCAGCGAGACGCCGGACACGTACTTGAAAGTATTACTCGGCATTTCTTAACGGAGGCTCCTGCAACACCAGGCTGCCAGGCTGGGAAACGCTCAGCTGGGAGGCAGCAAGGCGATAAAAGCAGCCCCAACTCGGAGGGAGATGGCCCTAAACTAAGGAGATTAACTTCTTAGCGTGAAGTTTCCTACGTGCGAATCACAACTGCCCACTAGAGTGAGGAATAATTCACCAGCCCTTAGCCAAACTCGATGGCATCACCCATGGCGAAAAGGAGGAAAACCCAACTCCCGGTACCGGCTCCCCGGGAACATTCCCGGCGTGTTTTTGGAGGCAAGAGCACCCGAGCGAGTGACTCATCCCTCGGTACTTGCAAGGGAATGATTTTCCCCTCTCCGAAGGAATGGTGCTCGCTCTGCGCGGATTTATTCATTCAACTCAGGCTTTCGAACTCGTGTCACGGGGCGGGTTTGGGATTAATCCCGAGGAGGACAGGCAGCGAGTGCCCGCCGCCGGGAACGTGCAAAGGGGATTATTGTACCTTGACAAAGGTGATGCGCGGGGCTGCTTATTTTTGTCCCCTCTCCCTCCTATTGCAATCACACAATTCCAAGCTCGGAAAGAGCAGGAGGCACTAGAAAATGATCCGGCGTCAAAGGGCTCGGCTCACAAAAGCCAAAGGAGGATCGTGCTTGCTTTTTTCCTCCTCCTTTTTTCATCGCTACCCTGCCTTTTCCTTGGAATTACATAAACAGCGGTGTTTCTAAGTCAGTCTTTCGCAGACAGAAAGGGGGAAAATAGTGACTCAGTTGGCAAAGGGAGGGGTTGCCCGCTTCACCGTCCCTATTCCTGCCCGTTACCGTTAGCATTTCGCCAGTTTTTACACGAATCCGGCCCGCTCGCGTCCCATTTTAAACGAAAACAAGCTCCCCCCAGCCAGCGGGCCTGAGTCAGGCCGGTTAAAGAGGGATTAATGTATTCTCCCAGACACGGTGTTTGTTCCATCGGGGTTTTGTTAGAGCCCGGTGGAAGGCTGCGCTGGTTTTTATTGTTGTTTTTCTTTTTGGCTGCGGGGGGGGGGGGGGGGGGGAGGGGAAAAGAAAAACAACAACAAACAAAAAAAAAAGGGTGTTTGGGGGGGAAAGAGGGAAAAAAAAAA
>JBCJKH010064047.1:1507-17160 GCA_039877255.1 Loriculus beryllinus
TCCAGCATCCAAATCAGAATGGTTGTAGGTATGTTAGTTGAAAACCCTTTTACTGCTTTCTGCCCTGATTTCTCTACTCCTCTGCTACATACAGATTGGAGGTAGACCCATGGAGAGAAGGGGGAATCACCTGCTGGGCTTGTTTGTTGTTTCATTGTGCAAGCTACTTGGAATTTAGACAATATTTAAGCCTGTAAAGTATGCCTGTTTACTGACATTACTATAAAGGAAACCAAAATACCTTTCTTTAAGTTGTTGACTTAATATATTACCTGCAGAAAGTCAGGAGATTAGAGTTATTGAATGCAAATTCTCTTATTCTATGCATAAGCAGTTTGCTTAGAGTCTAAAACACTAGTGGAGAAATTGTACAGTATTTTACTATATGCAGCAATCGAAATACTGTTGATGTAAAGGAGGAATGCAAAGAGAAGATTTTTAATGAGTCATATTGGAAAATAGAGATAGTATAGAATAAATAAAGCATTATATTTAACATCTGCCAGACACAGGGGTGGACTTAGCTGATTTCTTGGTCATTTGTAAAACCTCGTTTTGACTTTGCAAAACAAATCCCAACTTGTAGCAGTCATTATAAATGGCCAGATTAATGTGCAAATTACTCTGGTAACCACTCAGACACTGGCCTGTTCTCCTTTAATATTAGGGAATAAAGGGTTTACATGCCTAAAAAGGACTATATTTTTAAAGACATCAAATATTTCCTTCACACTCTTATCCTGGAATATTTTTGAATTATTAAAAGATAACATAGGGTCCACTGTTAGTGCTAGTTGCTATCACTTGCCATGACATTTTTCATTCTCATATTAAACTGTAGTCCCTTTTACCTGTTAAAATCCCTTTATCTAGCTGCAGTTAACAGCAGAGGTTAACTGTGGGAGTATAAGCCACGTATAGGCTTTACATGTAACATGGACGGCAGGGGGTGCTGCCGTGGGACAGTTTCCTCTGCCCTGGTGCTGCAAGTGCCCAACAGCCTGCCTGGGAGGCCATGTTACAGTGGGGATGCTGGGACCCAGGTGGTGCCCCCTAAACCAGTGCCTTCCCTAAACTGGCTGTGGGGCGGGCTGAGAAGAGGCAGAGACTGCAGGCAGTAGAAGCAGCTGTAAAGCAACCAAAGCAGTGACCTTCACATAGCTCTCACTGGACATTCACTGCCTGGAGCTGAATGACTCTTGTGCTCATTTCCTCTTTCCCTCCCGCATAGACTCTTTGCACCAGCTTTGCTCTGTGCCTTCACTTACTTTTTTTCTCCCATGCCTGGTCCTTTTTCCATTTCTTCCCGTGTTTGGTATTGCTATCCTTTTCCCCACTAGTTCATTAGTCTGTACCAAGCCTCCCCTGAATGGACCCAGATGGAAATCGCACTTTGTGTGTGTGCTCACTCCCTTGGCTGCCTTTTGTTTGCTTGCTCTCTTCAGACACTTAAGTTTTCCTGGCAAGTGCTGTCTGATGCTCTCCGCTTGTGTAGTTTGTGCACAGTAACACCGCTGTCTTGACTGCTCCATTGGTCTGTGCTAATTAATGAGACAATTAAGGGCATATTGTTTTCAAAGTTTCTATTAATTCACTCTAAAGCTATTTCAGCATTATAGAATATACTGTTGTCCTTGAATGGTGTGAAGATATATTAATGTTTTGCTAATTTATTGCCATTGTTCACTACTTTTAATAATGTATCCCTCACAGTCTGTCTTTCCTATCTCCTCTCTGAAATGAATGCACCTATTACTCCCACAATCTAACAGGAATATTAACAGGCTTCTCATAATATATTGTCCTTTCAGAGGCTGTGTGTTTCTCCACAGTACTGTTATTTAGATGAGAAGGGCAAAATTAAGCACAGTGTTCAAGTATGCAGTCTACATCAATTAGCATTGCATATTTGCAGTCGATTTTTAATGTTATTCAGTTTCCTGTTTGAATTTTTCTGTGCTTTATTGTTCAGAGGGCGGGTGTTTCTCTAAGAATACGTGGTTCACATGATTTTAAGCTGGGGCAGGATGAATTTTTTCTTCCAGTAACTCCTAAAATATGAAAAGAATTGGTAAAATACACCTGGGTGCTGGGAAGGAGCACAAGAAATACCGGAAAATTCTGAAAAAGGCTAAAGAATTCTGAGCAGTTCTTGCCTGCAAGTGGGAATACACAACCAGAACAGATTTACAAAGTAAGCAAATACTGTAAAATATGTAGAAAAGCATATTTTTTTCTGAAGGAAGGGAATACTGAAATAGATGCTGAAAAAAAGAAAATGACAGAATCAAGAGAAACAAGAAAAGACAGGTGTGTTTGGCCTGCTAGCCTTTTCTTCTTACTAAAATGTCTGATGTTCTCATGTTCACAACTCCTGCAATTCCCATTGTCATGACCCTGCTTTCAAGAAGGCTGGTGGTCCCTAAGGCTTTAATGAACTCCACAGTAGGGTGATAGAGAGCGCAGCAGTCAGCAAGGAACCCGTTGTTCCCTCTTCTCCTGAGGCTGTAGGCCTATCTTCCACAACACTTCTGGTTTTGTAGCTGTAAAGCTGCAATATCAACACTGTTATGACAACAGACTTTGAAATATATGACCAAGAAACTAAATGGAAGAGAAAGCAAGAATGAATTGCAGGGGAAATGTTAGACTGAATGTTTTCTGGGTATGAAGCTTATATAAAATATAGTTTCTGCCTAGCCTTTTTCATGTCATTTATTTATCATCATTATTAGAGGAAAGGTCTACGTGAGGCAGAAGTAAATTTATATCTGAAAAATACTTGTCTTATATGCACCAAATATTTTCTTTATACATTGTGCCAAACCTTCTTTTTCCCCCTTAATTTCATCTCACCTGACAGCCCCTTTAAGTCATTTTTACCAATGTATGTCTCTCATTTTTCCTGAGCTCCTTTTCTCTCAGATTTTTTTAGTAGCTTAATACTTACTTATTTAGCTTTAAGCCTGTGAGCAAATTAATGTTGTTGTAATTCTCATGTGACTTGCTTTCTCTTGGTTTTAGTTGAATACCATTGGTCATTTCTCCTCTAACCTGAGAATTGTGAGTTCTTTGGAGTGTGTATTTTTTTCACTGAATATATGACAAATGCTTAAGACTTCCACTGATCCATAGCATTATATATGCTTAGAGCAGTGGGATTCTTATCCCTAATGAGATTCATAGATATTGCAACAACAACAGCAGCAGTATAATAAATAAGACATAGGAACAGTAGGATTCTTTTCTTTTTCCTGTTCATGAAATATAGCCATGAAATCTGGCAAACTTTGCTACAGAAATTAGTCTTCTGAGCTAAATGACTTGCTCCCTAAGGGCAGGTCTTTGTATAGTTACAGCAGTGAGAACATTCCAAGCACTGTTAATTTTAGCTTTAATGATGTATTATTCTGTATTATTTATACAGCACAAGCACAAGATATGATTATCAGGAAACAGTTCTTTCATTAGTTTACAGTCTAAACAGATGAAGAAAAGAAACAGATGAAAGACTTACCCTCAGTGCAGAAGAGAGTTAGGAGCACTTAAACAAACTGGGCATACATAAGTTCATGTGTCCTGATAGGATGCCCCATGAGTGCTCAAAGAGATGGCTATGTCATTGTGGAGCCACCCTCGATGTCTGGTTCTCAGTGACTGGAGGAGGTTCCTGGAGACGGAAAGCCAGTGTTACTCTTATCCTCAAGAAAGGCAAGGGGATAGAACCAAGGAACTACAGTTGTTCCAATCTTCCACTGAAGACAAAATTATTAATTTTCTTGCTAGTTTCGCTCTCTTGCTTGCTGCTGTTGTACCTGAGCACTTGCAGTAGCTGGGTAAGGTAAAATGTGGCATTAGCTGCCTTTCTGATGGAAAACTGAGGCATAAAACCAATAAGATTCAGTCATTTGGGTTGTTCGTTTATAATGCCAGATTTTTCAGAACACTTAGTGTATGCAGAACTCATTATGTTCAAAGCAGAGTTTGTGTTGCCTTTAGTAGGAGTGTCTGATCCTGTTGTTTCTGGCAATTGGGCCATGTGGTGCCAGGCTTGGAACCGAAGGTAGAGAACATGGCTGGTGTCACCTGCTCAGCATCTGGTTGAAATGACCTGACTGCCATGACATGGGATCTCTGCAGCAGAGGCAGAGACAGCTGCAGAGTCTTCAGGCAGGATATGGCTGCCTTAACCTTTCTGTTCTGCCTCATTCTGCTCTAGTTCTGATATACCTAGAGGACAATAACCTACTGCTGCCATCAGTTGCTTCATACGCTTGCATGGTAGTAATTACTGCAGTGGAACAAATGATTCCAGTTTGGCAGATAACCAGCCTTGGAAGTGTGAGGCCATATGATCAAATTCTAAGGATTTTTATTTTCTGATAAAACCAGAAAATATTTAACTAACAGTCCCCTCCCCAACCTTTTAAAAGAATAATCTTAGCTCTGTCATTTCGCAGTCTTAGTGTGTTTGAATTGTCAAATTTAATGGAAACTTACTTTTTCCATCCTGGTCATAGAAAAAGCAACTTACTTCTTAAGAAAGTAATGAAAGCAATCCAAAAATCTCCATTCTTTAGAAGCTGTAAGTGTATTTTTATTTTTAATATTTTTTGAAAGCCTTACTATAGTACATTAGCTTTTAAATGTACCAATGTTTTCCGTACTCCCTTTTTTCCATAATTCTTCTTCAAGCAAATGTGAGTTTCATCAATAATTACACTTAATTTTGTGATAAATTATGACATATGGAGAACATCTTAAAAAGGCATACCAAAACTAACATGAAATCACAAATTTCTTACCACTTCCACTGGAAACTTATTTATTTAGACCAAGGAAAGTTCAGACTTTATTCGACTTTAGCTTAAAAAGTTGTTTTTCCTGAGATTAAAAAGTTTTACCTTGCTTAAATTAGTTATCTAATGTTTCACATTAGTATGCCATCCAACTTCTTCAGTTTTATATGCTGGTCGTATTTCTGAATGAGAGTAAAACTAAATGGTACAGAATCATTAAAACAGATTAGTTTCAGGGTGATTCTACACTTGTTCTGGTATTTGTACAACATACTTCAGGCATGGTTTGAGTGTTATGTGTAGATATATATAAATCTTAGAAGGTGGAGAAAATTGGTGTGAATTGGTGTTTTTTAGATCTATTATTACATTTTTCTCTCTTTCATCTTTATTTCCCCCTTCATTTATCCAGTATCAATGGTGAAGAAGAAGAAAAGAGTGAATACAACCTTTCAGTGAAGAACTATCAAGTGTGCCCAAGGAATAGACAAGTGAAAAAATAGATTAGATGGGTGGGAGCTCCTTCTGCATTTAAGTATCTGCAGGGTCTGGGAAAAGCACATGATCAGCATGTTGAGTCAGTATGAGATAGTCCTGGAGAGTCTGTATAGTGCTCTGTGAAGATATGTTGTGTTTGTGCGGGTTGTGGTGGGAAGAGCCAGGGCAGACAGAGACAGGAACTAATTACTCCCTGAGATTTCATATATGCCTTTGACTAAAGAGACTGTGGGGAAGAGGTGGGGTCTGTGGAGTAGCATGAGAAGAGGGTAACACAAAGCATCCTGAAGGACTGTCTACTTGCGGAATCAGCAAAGAGAAGATGATAAGACAGCAGAATTTCTTTGTGCTTGAAGGGCCAAATTATTTAGTTGGTTGAGTTTATGTAAGGAGCCTTAACTGTGCAGTTGTGTTTATGTGCTTCTGAGGGAAAGTGAAAGAAAGGTCATTTGGAGGTAGGATATTGTATGAGGGAGAGAGATGTAATTCCCAGCTCTATTATATTTATTTGCAGCACTGTAAACTTGCTGTATCATGTTCGCAGCAGGGCTTCTGAGTCTGAAAAGGAGCCAGGTAGTTCAAACAATTATGAATTGAAAGCCAAGTAAACCATCAAAGCGTAAACATGGACAAATCTGGATTAGAGTATCACAGCTACATACCAATAATATTGAGAAGAAAATCTCAGGAAGCCTAAATGAGTGACGTGTAACTCATGTGCATGTAAACAGAGGGAGAGATCCTTACAAAGGTATTTGTTTATTTTTGCTGGGTTAGGAAAATAGCAACGCATGACACGCTAGCAACAGTAAAGGTATAAGGCTAATTCTTGTTCCACTGTATCTGTTCAGGTTTGATTTTGTCTTAACATTACAGAAAATGTTTCTGGATCTTGTTTTTTATTTTATTATATTAAAGTGTAATTTTTCTAACCAATGGAGCTACATCTATATGTTGTGTAATAGAGTGGGGAATTGTCCCTCATGGTGGCAGATTTGTTTTCCAGAGAGGAAACATCAAAGACACTCAAAAGCTTAGGCTCAGCACAAGGCTACATGCTGTGCATCCTGAGGCTATGAAGTGTTTGTTTTCTGGTGGATGTATGGGAATGCCAAACAAACAGGTACTGCTCACTTTTATATGATCTGAGCAGAATATATGACAGGCAAAGGAACGATGCCCCAGTTCTTTGCACATAAAGCAAAAGCTGCTGGGTACACATTTGTCCATGAGCAGACTGTAAAACTGTATTGCTAGTTGATATGAATGAAATTGGTACAAAACCCCTTGATATCATGAAGCCGCAAATTAAAAGGAAAAGGCAGCTATGAGCTTCTGATGACCTGTTTTGTGATGTTAGAGCTAAGCAATCAAAATCACAGTTCTAAGACCGAATCTTTGCGTTTTAAACTACACCAGTTTACCTAGAGGTGTTTAAAAAGAAGAGACAAGAAATCAGAATACAGCAGATACTGTTATTAGTCACCAAGTGTAAAGTAGGTCTAACCCCATGTAAGTTACTTTTAAAAGAAGATAATTGCCAAATACCTCATCTGCATCCTCACTCCCCGAAATACACACCAAACACGTATGGTGATTCCCTGACTTCTACATGTTCTGTAAATCTTTGGCTTCAATAAAGTGAGTCATAATGATGTTGTAAGAAAATTGGTCTCAATGTCTATGTCTGTACAAAGTAAATAAAAAGTGCTCTGGCTCACTGTCTGGCCCTGAGGCCAAGTGACAGATTATGGCTTACATCCGTATGGCTAAACTTTCTTGTTCACTAAAACATGTCAGCCTTGTCTGTACTGCATATTGGGAACCGTCCCAGGCTTGCCTTACCTTCCAAACTATGCCCAGGTGTTGCCTGGAAGAGTGCTGGTTCCCATGAGTCAAGTCTGTGCCAAGGAGTGTACTAGCAATTAAGTAATATGGACAGTTGCATGCCATAGTGCCCTGGCCCTATTTAGTTTTCTAGCATAATAGTTTACTAGATGATGTCTGAAGGGGAAGCTGCTGGCACAATAAAACCGACAAGAGCGGTAACTGTTAAACTGTTTGGATGCCAGTTAGCTGGATCTTTATAGGACCAACTGTTGAGTGAAGGAAATTGAGAATAATCTTTTCAGAATGAATGTCATAATAATATTAGTGTTCTGGAATAAATACTAAGCCTCAAATACTGTAATGTTCAACTCTGCCATATCTCGATTGTGCTTGAAAAGTACACATTCAATGGCAATTTCATGTCTTTATTATTCTCCCTTCCTCACTTCCTATGGACAGTTTTCTTCCATAGAATTGCAACTACTGTTTATTAGCCAATATTTTCCATGGATATATGAAATAAGTTTAATCAGTTCCTCTAGAAACAATGACTGCTCAGTAGCTCCTTTTTGTCCTTTTAGTCCTCTCTTTCTTCCAGGACAGACATCTCCGGGCTTACATTGCAAACATCGGACCCTGACACATACATAAGAACTTTTCAGCTACTTTTATCCTTTTTCAAAAGCTATAAGGAGCTTGGCAGCTCTGAGCAGAACCTCTACTTCAACAGTCCATTCAATCAAATGAAGTTGTAATGACCAAATGATTCAAAAACATTCTTCATCAGAAAAAAAGGCTATTGAAACCTGTGACCTTCATGGTTCAGAAGAAAAATTTGCAGCCTGAATATTCATTACCCTTACTTTGCCTCTGAGAATGCATATATTTTAGTACAGCAAGGCATAGAGTCATAGAGTCAGAACGGTTAGGGTTTGGAAAGTCCTTAAGATCATCTAGTTCCAACTCCCCTGCCATGGGCAGGGACACACCTCACACTAAACCATGCCACCCAAAGCCCGGATGAGAACCTAGAAGACAACTTGCATTTTTATTCTGACTTTTGTTTAGGAAGCTAAACAGAAATTACTTTGAGGTGTATTGAAGTAAAGACAGGGAGAGAATACAACCTATTACATTTTTTCTTCTTTTTCTAAACTCTTAACAAGCAAGCTAAATACTTATGCTGATTCTGCATTCACTGAGGTGAGGACAAATTTATCTAGATGTTGATGCCAATGAAGCATATACTTGTGTGCCATTTATCACAGTCACAGCCATGTCAAATTGAAGGTTTATCTGTCACTGGTGCTAAGAAGGAGGCTTTATATGGCATATATGATTTCTACAATTTATGAGTTATAACAGCTGTAGATACCGGTATTCCATAGCATTACGGTTCTAAAAAAGTGGTTCAAAAGATAGTTATCATACTTCCGGCTTGCAAGCTTTACTGTGGTCTTCAGGCAGATTATCTCCCTGAAAAAGGTATAAGCTTTCCAATTGCACCACCAAAACATAATGAAATATTGAAAGCAACAAAAAAGCAGTCTTTGAAACTTCACATTGTCTGGCAGTTTTTAAGAGTTCCTCATTTCTGAAAGACATGAACAATATATATGTCCGTTAAAATTGTAAATCAAATATCTCTCAAATATCATTCTAAATTTATGCCTGTCCTGTGACAAGGTTACTGAATTATTTGATCTGGTGGGAGCTGAAAGGTCACATCAAGTGCCATAAGTGCCTTGATCCTCACTGCATGGCAAGCCAGCCACTTAAGATAACAGGTTGGTCTGTTTTAGAAGACCATACTTGTGGAAGAGTTAGAAACAAGCACTTTCATTACTGCAAGTTTCTGAGATGATGGGAGATAGAGTCCTTGCATGAAAACATTCCATTGGTCTCCAGTCTTGTAAAAAATGTCTGCCTGCATGACTATCTGTGGAAATATTCTTGAGATAGCTTCTCCATCAATTTTGATGATAGAAGACAAGTGGGAAAGAGAAAGGCCACAAAATCTTAATTTTAAATAAATATAGATGAAAGTAATTGAGGAAAGTGTTGTTTAATACTCTTTTTTCTTAATACTTTGGTTTTCCATACATTTTGATTCTTTGCCTTAATTTATTGATAATTTCTTCTAGCTTTTTACTGCTCATGATAGCCATTACCCTCTCTTGCTCTCCCAGCAGCAACTTACAGTAAGAACATGCAAAACAGAGTTTCCTTTCCAGGAATACACCTACATTAACAGCTGTAGGACTCAACAATAAACAGGGCCATTTTAACATTCTCTGCAACTAATTGTAACCTCAAGTCAGACAGAGAGAATTTATCCCTATAAGAAAAACGTTTTACCCCAGGCTCTGTCTCATAAATTGTGGCCAGTTTTTTAAAAAGAACTGAGCAGCTGCAACTCTCAGAACCTTTGATTGATTAATAAAACTCCAACAACTGTAGCTTAAAGCTTTTTACATCTTCATTTACTTATTAGATGAGAGATAAGGTCTCTTGAAAATCTGACATCAAGATTATAATGAGAGTTTATATAAAATGAATTCCAAGTTGCATCCATGCAAGGATCTTTAGTTTCTGACTTCAAGGATTACCTGACAGTGTTTGGAACTGACTGCTGTAGCAGAGGCCAGAAAGCTGGGAATGGCCTTATATGAAGAGGAAGATTTATTCTACTGAATAAATCAAAACTAGTACCAATTTAAAGAGTAACATGTGAAATTGTTCCTACCTTTTCCTGTCACAAGCACATTTACCTAAAAAGGCATTTCTTTTAAACAGAGCTTCACTTTGCTACTCCTCCATATCAAAAGAAACATCTTTGAAATTTTTCCAGAAAAAGCAGGTGTACGCTAAAGGCTTCATACCATCAGCTTTCAGCATGTAAACTGTGTTCTCTCAATGAGACTAATCACATGATACCAGGCATAATAGTGATACTGGGACCCACTCAGGCTGGCAGAACTGAATAGAAATCAGGACGATCACTTGATTGGGACCTGTTCCAATTTTATTTTGGATTAAAATCAACTTGCTCTGAAACATTTCCCTCCATTCTCTTATCCATCCCCTCCAATCCTCTTCCTCCTGAAAAAGGAGAGTAATAATTGAATCACATATTTCATTATGCTTTCAGGCATTCAGTAGAGATTGTTTGTAACCTACTTTTTTGTGGTTTTGTTTTTTTCTTACAGAGTGCCTCAGTGGTGGTACTTTTGATGGAAGTGCTGGTTCATCTCTATGCAGGACTGATTTCTATCTTACGTTTTTAAAAAGGAGACTAAATTTGTAGCTTCAGGACTTCTGATGTTATCTTAAAACTAAGTTATTCGCTCTGTGTGGGCTCCAGGTTACTATGCTGGTGGCTTAAATCTAGGGGTTGGCCATATTGTCCTAAGCCTTAAAGTTCCTTTCTCTGTTGCTGTTGCCTACTTCACGCCTGCCACAGAGATGGCTTAGTCTGTGTGCCCTGGTATGCATGTAATTGAAAACATTCTGCAATCTAGGAGGATGAAAGCTGCAATATAAATGTAAATTATTATTATTCAGCATATTAACCCCATATTAAAGTACAGGGGTTGCATTTTCAAAATAGAATATGAGAGAATTCTAAAACCTATTTCTAATCCATGTCATTCATTAATGGGATTGTACGTTTAGGCATAACAGATGACTTTAACCTATGCATTCTGCAAGTATAAAATATGGCGTAAAAGTGACTTGTCTAGGAAACAATTCCAGAATATGAACACACCAAGGGCTGAAAGCAGCAGATAACGCAGACCTGCAACAAAGTCTGCAGCGGGAAAAAGAGGTGCAAACTTTGTCTGCTTATGTGACAAAGTTGTGGGCAACAAGGAAGAAAGCAAAACACACTTGTGACAGCCTGAAGATGTTATTCATGGCAATTCTCAGTTGCCATAATGCTGGTAAGAGCAGCTTATGATGTGGAAGGCACATTTTCATCCTCATGCTTTTTGACTTCTTTCTGTAGCAGTTTGCCATTAGCAGATCCTAAATAGGGAGTAAACAAATTCAGCTGTCAACAAATACCAGGTTCTGATCACCAGTATCTTCAGGAGATTTTAGCCATTTTGAATTTTCAGAGGAAAACAGCTTTGTTTTATGAACTGATAAAAACCTGCTTGAATAAGCTTAGTCTTTGATAAAGAGTACTACTAAGCTGTCATTCGGACCCTAGGCGCTCAAGCAGCCCTGCTGAGCACTGCCTGGCCTTCCCCCAGTCCTCTGCCATCCTCCTTATGGGCCCAGCACAGTGGAGCCTGACCCCTGGGCAGTGTAGGACCTTGCCCCATGGTAGGTGCTATGCGACCTGCCCTTTCCATGACACCAGGCCTTGCTCTAACATTGACCCTTTCAATTCTCTCTTCATTCTTCTGGGAGAAGTGGGCGAGTGGCTGCATGGGGCTGAAGTCCCTACCAGGGTTAACCCCCAACAAGATGCCCAGTCTGATCTGTACAGCATTTTACTTTTAAACGAAAGAGATTACTACACACATTTCTAAAGCACATTTTTATATGTACTCTTCTTAAGAATAAAATCTGCTCTCTAAGGAGGTAACCAGTGTTTACACATGTAACTGCAAACACTGTGTACCCAAATACTGGGAGCCAGTGGTTACTGTAGCCATGTATATTAATCCACAATTAATCCATGCTGCCATGCCGTTAACTTTTCATGGTTGTGAAGCGGCGTTTCTGACCAGTATAACTTAATTGTTGTGTACATTTGAATTTTGTCTTTGTGTATACCACAGAAATTCTACTGTCATGACAAGAGGAAATAACACTTCCTATATGGTGAGAACAGTATTTGTGCAGTAGTTTTATGGGTTTTGAGGGAGTAAAATGTGAATAAGTAGTAAGATAGAAATACAGGTATAGCTTTTTTGTGTGTTTTACTTTGAATTCCCTAGAGGCTTCAATATTTATATCCTTCAGAACAAGTTGAAAGAGTTCAAAATTAAAATTTTTGACATACAAATCTTGGTTTTCAGTATCTGCTCTATTACTTAATAAGTACTCTGAAATGTCTGTTGCTAACTCTGAAGTACTTCTGTGTTATAAAGGAATTTCCCAGATTTCTGCAGTTAAGAGACTCCTCAGAGTACAAGCTGAAAGAAGCCTAGTCAAGTCATCCAGCATGTCCCTGAAGAAGCCAGGACAGGGAGAAGAAAGCTGAAGTTATACTGCAATTGATCTAGGGCTGCAGCTGCCTGATATAGTTTTGAATAGCTTTGAGGCTGTTTTAAATGACGTCCCATGTCAGCGAGACATAAATAACTTCCTGCTTTCTCAGCTGAATATTGAGGATTTTTATTAAAGAGGAAAAGGTATAGCTTTATGAAAAAAATATAATTACTGCTCTTAAAAATACAGAGAAGATATATTCAACTCTTTATTAGATGTACAGTATTAACACATCGATGCCTTAACTGAGGTGGGTATCCTATTGTGTTGTGTGAACACAGAGTGAAAAATGGTACCTGAGCAAATAAATTGCTATCTGAAGAGAGAAGATAGGAGGATAAAGGGAGTATTATTATTCCCCTCCTAAAAAAGCAGATGAAATGAGTAGTCTTGTGTCATGCTGAAGGTCTGCATATAGCCTGAGAATGGCATCTGGGGGTCCTGGATCTGTGTGCTGGCCTCACCACCACACACCTCTGAATCTGCAGTGAGTGGGGACTCCAGCTGCCCCTCTCAGGGCACACCATGCATGCCCTGTCACATAACAGGCACAGCAATTCTGAGCAGGTGTAAAACATGCCCCAATAGGTCCCCAATAGGAAGGCGTAAAGTCTTTTGTGTTTTACTTTATATTTAATGCATTTCTAGTTCACCCGTTACATTAGCTTTGTGACCAGTGTTGAGCAATAAAAGGAATTTGTCCTTTGTTGTTGGATACAGTTAACTTCTCTTGGAGTGAGAGATTGTTAAATGAAGATTGAGCTGGTAAAAGAGACACTGTGTATTTTCATCTCCAAGATCCAACCATGGATAGCAGAAACTAAATTTTCTCTTCCAGAAGTGCTTACAAAGGTAACTTTCAACTATTAACCAGGTGTGACTGAAGCAATGCTGGCTGAATCTTGGAGGGGAGCTTTCAACAATAGCCAAATAAGTGGATTCTGTTGTATTTGGCTCAGTTCAAATAGGCATAATTTACATTTCAGTGGCATTAGCTATTTCAAAGCTGATTAATGTTCATTAGAAAAATATGCCATGCTGTAGAGATCATGACAGTCTACTGTGAGAGACATCTCCCTGTAAGGTCCAAAGAAGCAAGTTGAATCTAATCCAGAAGGCTTGTCAGTTGGAGTGACATGGAGGAGGATCCTAATGGTCCTGGGCAGGGAAAACATGAATATCATTTAAGTATCTGTATAATTTTCTATGAATTTCACTGTTGTTGCTTCAAGATACCTGAGCTTTCAGCCTTTTCTGGTGTCCCTGAGTGCCCAAATACGTTGAGATAGTCGTATCCTCTCTACTCTCAAACTCTTACATCAACCTCTTTTGCATTAAACTAATATATTAATCTACTATATATCACAATTACTAAACAAACAGCATATTTATCACCAGCCAGGCAAGGATTGCAGAGAATGCCTGTTTTGCCCTGCCTGTCCTCAGTGTGCCAGCCCTCTGTTACAGCTAAGCCTAACAGCCCAAAGTCATCCACAGGTCTAAGTGGTGATCAGGGGACACTTCCAAGCCCACCAGAGCCATCTTGTGGCATTTTGAGTAGGAGCTGGGCCTACAGATGGAACTGAGATGTTCTATTACTCCTCCCCAAAACATATTTTTTGTAATTTTAATACAGAGACCTTGCTCCTGAGTTTTGCAGGTTTTTTCTTTTTTGTTTTTTGATTTTTTTGTTTGTTTGGTTGTTTTTTGTTTGTTTGTTTGTGTTTTGTTTTGTTGGTTTTTTTTTGGTTGCTTTTTTTTTCCTAGAAAATCAGATCAGTTCAGGTTTAAAGATAATCCAGGTTGGTTTTTCTTTTGGCTGCAACTGTTCACTGGCAAAGCAAAATTGATACAACCCTCTGCTCTTACCTGCTATGGGCCACATCTTACCTGCAAGCATGTTATTTCATGTTTCTCACTTGTACAGTACTGGTAGGATTGTCTGGCTGTGTATCTAAGCATTTATCTCCAAGAAAATTGTATTGTGTCTGCACTGTGCTCAGATTTGTGTGGATATGAGATATAACCATGCATGTGTGACATAAGAGCTCAGTATAATGACACATTAATTCAGTAGAGTGACACATCAAATCAATATGATCTATGCCATGTAAATGCTTCATTTTCTTTGGGTTAATTGAACATATGTAAATTGAAGACTTTTTACCTCTATTAGAGAAGTGTTAATAGCTAAACACATAACTAACATATTGTATTATACAATATTTAATTGTATTGGTTTTGTTTACGTATAGGGGAAACAGCCCAAGGAATGTAGTGTTGCAGCTGTCCTGAACTCTGTCAGATAATTACATATAGAGAAGACAGAATTGTAAGCATTTCAATGTAAGAATCATATATACCTGAATTCATTTTGGAATTGTATTCTTTGCTGTGCTTGCATGTTGAGGTGACATGAAAAGCAGTGTAAAAAGTGGAATTTAAGTTAACATTCCTTTGAGACGGGTGCTAAAAGACACATGCAGGGTGATTTGTCTCTTCTACAACTTAAATATCTGTATTTGAGCTCAGTGCCTTAGGCCTCCTTTCTAGTCAGCAGCATTTAGAATGCTGAGCTTAGAGTCTTCTATATTACAGATACCTTCATTTTGTCAATGAATGCTAGCATCTCAAAAAACTAAGAGGTTTGATGCTTGGTGTAGTAGGCTGTGGAGCACTTGGCTTTATGTGTCAGCAGTACAGTTTAAAAAACATTCTGTTCTACTTTTTAAAACTGCTGCTACATTTTTATAGTTGGAGGAAACATTTTCATGAAACATCAGTGGTATAATGGACATTACTTTTAGCAATACCAGGAAAAAGGCTGAGAATTGAAAGCCTTTGTATCATTCAAGGTTGTATCATTCAAGGTTAAGTGAGAAAATATTTTCTGACATGCTCTTTGCTTTATCTGTTCTGTGGATAGTGACCAGTGGATTGATTACTTGCTACCTTACCATTTTTATGTATATTTACATTTATTTAAAGGCTAAACATCACAGCCAGCTTTATTTCAGTGTTCTGATCACACAGATGTAGGTGTTTGGTCCACTCTCTCTCATGCACATACATAAATGTGTAACAAGTAGCTTTAATTGCAACACCATGAATTGTGCTCCAGTGGCATCTTTACTTCAATTAGACAGCAAAAGCTTCTGCTCATGATTGTTTCTTTAGGATTGTACATCTTTTTTATTTAGGGCACCAAGAAGTGGTAAATGCTCCATTCCTGGGAGTGTTCAAGGCCAGAGCCTTGGGCGACACAGTCTAGTGTGAGGTGTCCCTGCCCATGGCAGGGGG